>JAVJIF010008518.1:0-183223 GCA_038442645.1 Agave tequilana
CATCTTGATTTTAATTTTCCTGGAAAAAGATGAAGCCTAGAATTATAGAGTAAGACTTTTTGTCCAGGGATAAAAGTTTTTCTTATGATGTGTTTATCATGAAAAATCTTAACTCTATCTTTAGTGATCCTAGCATTTTCATAGGCCTCATTTCTTAACTCCTATAATTCGAAAATTTGTAACTTCCGAAGGTCACCGGTCTTAGTCAAGTCAAAATTCAACTGCTTGATTGCCCATAAGGCCTGGTGCTCTAACTCAATGGGCAGGTGACAAGCTTTACCATAGACTAACTATAAAGAGACATTTCTAGAATCGTTTTGAAAGCGGTCCTGTAGGCCCATAGGGCATCTACAAGTTTGATGGACCAATCTTTCCGGTTTTGATTCACAGTTTTCTCCAAGATAAGCTTGACTGGTCTATTGGAAACCTCAACCTGCCCACTGGTTTGAGGATGATAAGGTGTGGACAACTTGTGAGTTATGATATACTTTCGCATAAGAATTTAAAGGATCTATTGCAAAAGTGAGTGCCATTATCACTGATGATAGCACGAGGGGTTCCGAAGCGTGAAAAAATGTTCTCTTTCAAAAACTTTATGACAACTTTGTTATCATTAGTTTAACAAGGAATAGCTTCTACCCACTTGGACACATAATCCACAACAACCAATATGTATTGGTTTCCAAATGAATCAGGAAATGGACACATAAAGTCGATGCCCCAACCATCAAAGAGTTCTATTTCTAGAATTGGGTTGAGGGGCATCATATTTCGTTTTGAGATCCTTCCTACCATCTGGCATCTAGGGCACGTCTTGCAAAATTCATAAGCATCTTTGAACAAAGTGGGCCAATAGAACCCACTTTGTAGCACTTTTTGAGCAGTCTTGCAGGGACCAAAGTATCCACCGCACGCAAGTTCGTGACAAAAGGACAGAACACTCTTAACCTCCTCATCGAGAATGCATCTCCTAATAATTTGGTCAGAACAGTACTAAAAAAGATACGGTTCCTCCCAAAAGAAATACCGGACTTGGGATAAGAAACGATATATATCATTTTTGGACCAATGAGACGGAGTTTGGTTTGTGACTAAGTAGTTCACTATATCAGCAAATCAAGGTTCCCTAGAGATAGCTAAGAGATTTTCATTAGAAAAATCCTCATTTATGGGTAATTCGTTGCATGGAGAATTAGGGATTCGTGAGAGATGGTCAGCAACGATATTTTTTATGCCCTTTTTATCTCGAATCTCAAGATCGAATTCTTGAAGAAGGAGGATCCAACGAATGAGTCGGGCCTTGGCATCCTTCTTCATCATGAGGTACCTAAGCGCAGAATGATCGGTGAAAATGATGGTTTTGGACCCTAGTAGGTAGGGACGAAATTTCTCTAAGGCAAACACTACTGCTAAGAAGTCCTTCTCAGTCATAGTGTAGTTCAATTGAGCATCGTTGAGAGTCCTACTAGAGTAGTAAATCACATGCTGCTTGTTATCAATGCGTTGTCCTAGGACAGCGCCTATGGCAAAATCGGAAGCATCGCACATGATTTCGAACGGCTTAGACCAATCCAGTGCAGATATGATTGGTGCGGAAATAAGCTCTCTCTTAAGCTTCTCTCAAGAATTCATGCATTCAGCATCGAAAGTGAAGAACACGTCCTTAGCTAACAGATTAGTCAAGGGCCTAGCAATTTTGCTAAAATCCTTGATAAATCTTCGGTAAAAACTGGCATGTCTTAAGAAGGATCTAATATCCTTAAAGCATTTGGGCATGCGAAACTTTGCAATAACCTCAATTTTTGGCTCTATCCACTTCAATTCCTTTCTTAGAGATTTCATGGCCTAAGACAATTTCATGTTTACCATGAAGTGGCATTTCTCCTAATTCAGTATCAGATTTTTCTCAGCACAACATTGGAGGACAAGTTCTAAATGGTGGAGACATTGAGTGAATGAGTCTCTATAAATGGAGAAATAATCAATAAAGATCTCTAAGAATCGTTCTACCATATCAGAGAAAAGACTCAACATGCAATGTTGAAATGTTGCTGGGGCATTGCATAAGCCGAAAGGCATTCAACAATAAGCAAATTTCCCAAATGGACATGTGAACGTAGTCTTTTCTTGGTCCTCAGGAGCAATAGGGATCTGGTTATCCCGAGTAACCGTCCAAGAAACAGTAATACTCGTGACCTGCCAAATTTTCAAGCATTTGATCAATGAAGGGAAGTGAAAAATGGTCCTTACGAGTTGCAGATTAAGCTTCCTATAATCAATGCAAACTCGGATCTTCGTGGGAAGTTGAGTTTGGACCAACTCTTTATTCTCATTTTCCACTATGGTGAAACCGGATTTCTTTAGAACCGCGTAGACAGGACTGACCCATGGGCTATCAGAAATGGGATAGATTATCCCATTGTCTAAGAGTTTTACAATTTCAGCATGAACAGCCTCTTGCATTATAGGGTTTAACCTACGCTGCGGGTCTCTTTTAGGTGCGGCATCTTCATTGAGATGAATGCGATGTTGAACGATGGTCGGACTTAATCCCTTTATATCGGTCATAGTCCAACCAATGGCTTCCCTATATTTTCTTAGAATTGCTTTAAGATCTTCTTCTTCCCCGTCATTTAAATGGGAGGCAATGATGGAAGGAAAGGTCTCTTGTTCGCCTAGATAGACGTACTTGAGATATGCAGGTAAGGCTTTCAATTCTAAAGAAGAGGAAGGCTCACTGAAAGGACTAGTCAAATTTGTTGGCTTCATTATTGGTGAAATAGGGATCGAGGCCCAATTCACATCAGAATCTACAACCTGATCAAGATTAAAGTCGTCAGACTCTAACCCGAAGTCACACTCAGTCTCTAGTTCCAATTCTTCCCTATGTTCACTTTTTAAGTTCTCAATTAGGTTTTCTTCAAATGTTTGGTCTCAACATCGCGGGATTGTTTTCCTAGATTGAAGACATTGACTTCTCTAGTCATGTCCCCAAAGGTTAACCTCATGGACCCATTCCAACAATTGATGATGGCATTGGCAATAGTAAGGAATGGTCGCCATAGGATAACAGGAGTTTGAGCCCTATGACTGGAGTTGGACACAGGTTGTGTCTCCAGAACTATAAAATCGACAGGGTAAATAAACTCCCCTACCCGGATCAGGACATTATTAATCTCCCCTTTTGAAACTTTTACTGAACGGTCAACTAGTTGGATAATGACTCGAGTTGGACTAAGATCGCCCAACCTGAGTTGTTGATAAACTGAGAATGGAAGCAACTTGATACTTGCCCCCAAGTCAAGAAGTGCACGACTAACCTCGGCTTGTCCTATTGTGTAGGTAATGGTGGGACTACCTGGATCCTTTACTTAATAGGGATCGGACCCGATAGTAGCTCACTAATGTTAGTGGCTAAGAAGACCTTCTTTTGTACATTAGTCTTTCTCTTCTTGGTGCACATGTCCTTAAGAAACTTAGCATAGGAAGGGACTTGTTGGATGGCATCAAGAAGTGGCACATTTATCTTCACTTGATTAAATATCTCAATTATCTTGTCCATGTGTGAATTTTGCTTGTTGTTTTTCAGCCTATTAGGAAATGGTACTATAGGCTGGTGCACTTGACTGGTTGACTTATCTCTTTCAGATTCGTCAGATTTAGAAGGATTTGGATTAGATGAGGTGGATGCTTGATTGTAGTTGTGCTGAATGGATTGGTTGGCGTTGGCACTTGATTATCAACTTTCTTTCCTGACCTTATTGTATGAACAACATTACATTGATTTAATGATTGATCTTCAACCAAATGAGCTTGTTGAGAATTCTTAGGATTGGTTATTGGCTGACTAGGCAAGGTACCCTTCTGTCTCTCATTCTGTGAAGTGGCTAGTTGGCTCATTTGAACCTCTAACCTCTATATAGTTTGCATGAGAGAATCTTAATTTTTCATGTATCTTTCTATGTTTCTTTCAAAGTCAGTCATTCTCCTTTCTAGTTGAGGATTCTGGAAGGAGGATTGTGGAGCTTTGTTGGGAAAATTTTATTGATAGTTTGAAAAGTTAGGTGGATGGTTGGGAGAATTATTATGGAAATTAGAAAAGTTGGGTTGATGATTAGAAGAATTATTAGCATGATGGAAGTGGCTTGCATGATTTGACCGTGAATGGTCATTGTTATTTTGGCTCCATGAGAAATTAGGGTTTTTTTTCTCCAGCCAGGATTGTACGTTGGTGCGTAAGATTATTGTTCGGCCTTGAAAGGACGCATTCATCGGTTCATGTTATTGTTGCTGAGCGTGAAACATAGGGCACTCCTCGAACACATGATTCATGGCTTAACAGTAAGTGCAGCCCAGAGTTGGAAATTGGTTTGGGCTGACTTGATTGACTGGACTTGGTTCCTTAGTTTCTAAAGCTTCCAATCTTCTTGCTACGTTCGCTAACTTAACCTCATTAGTTATGGATGATTCGATAGAATAGAGACCTCCTTTTGAAGAGATAGAGTTTGGATTCCTAGAGGTTTCACTAGTAAGTTCCCATTGGATGGTCTTTCCGATATGGGAGTCACCAGGACTAGAGGCTTGGTGAGGTATTCTTTCATATCTTCGAAATCCTTATGGCAGGCTTTATCGCATACAAAAGAGACGCTTTTTTCGTAAGTCAGGTGAAAGATTGACATCGACCCGAGACGTTTACAATGAATATTCGGATATAGGCCAACCTACCTTGCAGACCCCCTAAGTTCCTTGAGATTCTTAGGTGGTTGCATGCTCTAAATAGCTTTAACCTTATCCGGATCAAGATGGATTCCTTTCAATGTGACAATAAATCTCAGGAACTTCCCACTTGAAACACCCAAGAAAGACTTTGTTGGGTTCATTTTCAGCTGATCGGCCCACATTATCGAACACTATTTTTAAGTCACGAAGGTGATCATTTTCATCGCGACTTTTGACAGCAATGTCGTCGACATAACGCTCCACCATTTTTCAGAGATGGTTATGAAAAATTGTGCTCATTGCACGTTGATAGGTTGCTGTAGCATTCTTTAACTCGAAGGGCATAACATTATAACAGTATACCCCAACGGTATCCGAAATGAAGTATGCTTTTCTTCTTCTAGGTACATCTTGATTTGGTTGTACCTTGAAAAGCCATCCATAAAAGAAATTCTCTCAAAATCACAGGTGTTGTCAATCATGACGTCAGTGATGGGCAGTGGGAACTCTTCTTTAAGGCAGGTTGCATTAAGGTCGCAGTAGTCAATTCAGACTTAGATTTTTTTCATTTTTCTTAAGAATGGGGACAATGTTAGCAACCCAGTCTGGGTGCTGCTCCTCACGAATGAAGCCACATTCGATGAGTTTAGAGACCTTAACTTCAGTAGCATCCATGATGTCAGGATAAAACTATCGTTGCTGTTGTTTCACCGGTTTGATGTCAGGCTTAATATTTAATCGATGCATGGCTATTTACGGATCAAGATAGGACATATCTTCATAATTTCATGCAAAGACATCGATATACTCTCGTATAAGAGCTATCAATTCTTCTCTTTCTATAAATGATAAGTTTTCACTTATAGAGATGGCTTTCGGATGATCTTGACTGCCCACATCAACCTGAATTATCCTATCTTCAGTGGGCGGTTTTTTTTGTTCAAATTGCTTGTCCTACTGCTGTTCAAGTTGCTGGGCTCATGGCTCAGTGTCAAACATTTCAATAGCCTTCTCTTGCTCCAATTGTTCGATTGAAGTCATATTGACGAAGAGATTTTTGAAGACCACCCCCACACTGATATTTGATACCCACTTAGATGAACTAGAGGAATACGATGGTTCAGACTGAGACTGAGCGGGAGATGTAATAAATCTCGACCATCTACATGTTTTTCATAATAATCTACTGGCTTCCCTTTCGATATGAAAGTTCGTGAAAGACCACATCGTCCCTTTCTAAAATTCAAGCCATTCTCGCGCTACAGATTATACCCCATTCTTCTCATCATATGGTGCACTGATCGTGCATAATGAAAAAATTGTGGGGGCTCTGAGTCTGAATTCGAGTCTGTAATTGCAAATATTCAGGGTTGAATCCTGCCAAATACTATCCGTAATTGATTTCTCTTAGATGGAGGGACTACAAAGATAGATCCTTTACTGTTCTTTATAGGCATACTTGTCATGCTTAACATGAACAAGGGTATGTGTATGGAGGTAACATCTACAGATTTAAACACCAACACTCACAGAATAATCAAAAGTGACATTCTCATTGATCACCCATTCACTATCATCCTCAATAGGATTGTTACATTCAGGATCATTAAAATATGCTACATTTGGTTTGAAAGAAAAAGTAGCTGGCATGTCTTCCTTGAATCTGAATCTGCGTCTTGCCGCTATCGTCATCTTCAAGCAACAGTTCTTTTGCTACTTCATTAGCTTCCTGGTAGAGGTGAGTATTAGTAATGTATTTTCAACTCTCTTGAATGGCTGCTTTTCAGCAAATACCATTCACACCGTTGTATTATTATCAACGTACTTGAAGCACTAATGCAGAGTAGAAGGAAGATCCAATTAGCGTGAATCAAAGGTCACCCAAACAGTAGATTGTATGACGTGTTAGCGTCGATGATGTAACACATCACTTCTGATTTTAGATCCCCAATTCGACAGTAAATTCGAATCTTTCCCAGTGGATGACTACTCCCTGCATTGTAGCCATATATTGTAGTAGTCGTTGCTGATAATCTATTCAGGGGTATCCCAAGAAAGTAGAGGAGCCTTTTAGGTATGATGCTGAGTGCAGACCCAGGATCAACCTATACCCTCTTAATGCATGTCGAGCCTATGTATCCAGTATAATACAAGGGTCGATCATGTTTATTGTCTTTGGAGAGCATGTCCTCAGCACTGAAGGTGATGGCAAGCATTTTTCTATACATGATGACATTCAAGGCACAAAGGTTGACTGTCATCTTCATAGGCTTTTGACATATGTATCAAAAATGATTCTGAATTAGCCAGTGCATCCCTGAGTGCCTCTTTTGTCCCTTCGAGAGGTGAAGAGGCTCATGTATAGTGATCCGAGCTGGAATATTGGCTAGTTGTGCTAGTATATCAAAGCGGAAAGGGGCATCAAGTCTCAGACCAAAGTTTTCTTCAATACTCGATCAAACAGGACTTCTTTCTACTTTTTTTTCTCCTCGTACTGGAGCTGAAGCTGGAACAGGTACTTCCCCTGACGTCGTTGGTCTGTGGTTCTCTCGTACTATCTCAGGTATGATTTCCCAGATCGAGTATCTGTTTGTTAGGGTGCAGCGTCCTGTACTGTCAAAGCATGCTTCTCATTTTTAGAGTCATTAAGAAAGCTAATATTATTTTGTCATCATCTAGAAAGACATAGACGACATTGCAGGATTTTTCCTTGAGTTTGGGTTTCTTTGAGTCCCATTGCTCATCTTTGGTAAGATCTGGGTGTACCCACATAATTTTCTCGGTCTTCAACGTCATTAGAATGAGGCCTTTAGCCTCCTGTTGCTTTGCTGAAGGATTACTTATCTCCAGTCGTGCCTCTGGGGCTGGAGCATTTTTGTCGGGGACAGTAATCTTTGAAAAAGTGTTGAACTCAAAAGTCACCATATTCGCTGTGACTTCCTTCTGTTCCGACTTCAAAGTCAAAACTCTAGCGTCGACCAGATCTTGAATTTTGTCCTTGAGGACAAATCATTTATTGGTAGGATGATGAACCATCCTATGAAAGAGGTGATAGTTGGGATCGTTTATACGTCCCACTTCATTAGGACGTCGAACTTTTAGAAGCTTCAACTTACCGCCCTTTTGGAGAAAGTGAAAAATTGTAACCACTTGCTCACTTTGAAGGAGTTCTATTTCAGAGGAAACTTGAACTCCTGATTACCAGTGCCACTCTTCTTAGTTTTGGGTGGAGTTTCTCCTGACAACACAGACATGGTTTCTTTCACTTTTGATTAAGAAGACTGTGCTACTTCACCATGTCCTTTGCTGCTTACCCCTCATTTGCCTTTAGGCATGAAAGGCTCAAACTTTTTAGCTGACTTCTCGGCTATTTCAGCATGCTCAATAAGCTTTTTCTAAGTGTGGGCCTTAACAGCTTCTATGCGAATCCGCACTTGTCCAGAAAGTTATGCCTACATGTCTATGGTAACATAGGCAATGACATCTCTGCTGGACACATCAGAGATAGATTCCTGAATCTCTCAATGTAATCACGAACTGATTCTCCCTTCTTTTGTACTGTGGAAAGGAGCTTATCTATGATTACCTCGGTGTCATCCTCAAAGAAGCAAGAAAGGAACCGAGTCTCCAGATCGATCCAATAATTAATGGAACCCGATGGAAGGCTTCTGAACCAGTCAAAGGCCACTCCTTTGAGAGTACCGATAAACAATCTGGCCATGATAGCCTCATTATATAGTACATTACCAGTCTGGGACCAGAAGTAATAGATATGTTGGTTCTGTGAACTCTTACCATCATACATTTGTAACATAGGTGGCTTGAATTTCAGCGGGTATGAGCACCGAATCCCATTCAAGTTGGTAAGAGTGAGTCATTTCTACCTTCTTTAGCTCATCCCTCTGGGTTAGGGATGCAATCTGAGCTTGGATGCTTTTAATGACCTCGGCATTGATTGAGAAACTTTCCTTCAACTTCTCAATCTTAGGACGTTCATCATCATTATGCTCCTCTCATTATGGTTGCTCCCGTGTCATTGTTATTCTAGTTGGTCAGGAGTTGAGCTAGCATCTGTTGAATATTGTCCAAAGCTTCTTGCTGTGCCCTGTAAGTATGTTCTTGCGCCTCCATATGTTGACAAAGATTATCATTGTTGTTGTCGGCCATGTTAGCTGACACTCTGCCTGTCTGAACAGAGCTGACTTTGGCTAAAGAGATATCCACTAGCTTCTCCCTCATCATCAGACCATTGAAGAGACTTTTCAGTGATTCTGGTGACATCTTCCTAGTTGAAGAGGATGGTTGTTCATAATTATAGGGTATTGCTACCCTAGATCTTGTGCCTCAGAATGAACCCTCTTGCCATATTAAGACTTGGCCCAAACTGGGGCTATAGTCAAAATCTGGAGAACTGAACAAAAAAGAATTAGTTTCACATCTTTGTCGTCTGGACCTGAGCGGTTCACCCCCTTCATATCATTTTGACGGATGCTGAGGGAAGATCTGGCACGTTTCGTTCTTTGTTCTTTTTCTGACGCTTCACAGGGGCTTGAATTGATAGTCAGTTGAAAATTGATTGTCGGGCTGTAAGAGTGACAGGGACTGGCCTTAGTCGACAATAGACTAAATGGACCATCACCAACTGACACCCTACTTGTTTACAATGGAGGGAGAAGTATGGCTTAGTTCTTCACAACAGGACTTTCGTTTGTTCATTAAGAACTCTCATAGATCAGGATTAACCAATCTTAAGCGGTCTAGTACAGAGGCTCGAGGAGGTGTGTGTACTAGGTTGCTCAAGCTGGAGGACCTTATTCTTTAAATTTCTCCTTTTAATTATAGGTGAAGTTGAAATAGCTTCAGTTGTAGTGTAACGCCCCGATCCACGGATACGGAGACGTTATGGCGACGTACATATGCAGGGCGGAGATACCTCTACGCTAAGCCTCAGTACAGGAAATAACCTCCATATATACAAGAGTTCTAACATTAAATAAGTACAAGAATACCTACAGAAAGAGGTTAGTGATCATAATAGATATGAAAATAGGAAAAAAATAAGATAACATAAATAAATCATAAAGATACATATGAATGGTCTTAATGATGAGTCTCCTATGTGAATCCAAAGAAATATCTGACAATACGATAACTCGGATCTCCAACTTGGGCACGCAAACTCAGGGTCGTCAGAAAGCGACCTAGTGAGTGATAAAATGAAGGAGGCAGTAATATGTACTATAATAATACAAGCATGATAATAATATATAATACATGTGTATGTATCAGTGATACCATAATAGGAATTTAATAATTAATAGAAACATAAAAATGTCATATTTTAATACCATCACCACCTAGCTGTTATCATCGGGTCATGTCTACAGAGTCTCCAGTGTTATATAATAAATAATGTTGTATAGTGGTGACGTGATAGAAATGAACATGCAGATGTGCAGCATGCAACATAACCATACTACTGTGTTGTGCATATACAGTAACGATGTCTGTAAGGTATACATAAAATAGAATATATGCAAGGCAGAGTATACATGTACATGAAGAGTGTGTGATTACACACATTATTGCATTATTCTTTATTACATATCCACATTTATCATGCAATGAATTTGCTAAAATTCTTGTCTTAAATGTCTATTTTGCAGAAGATAATCATGGGGAGAGGATAAAATTAAATAAATATCAGTTAAATTCAGATTTAACTAGATCTATTTGGTTAGACGAGGATGATCCCAAATTCAGTTGGTTAAATTCAATTTTTAGTGAATCAAGTGGTTAAAACTAAAGATCAACCAAGGATAATGTCAAATACAGAGTCTAAATCCAAAGATATGAATGGATAAAGAGAAGATTAACAGATGAGATGAAATAATTTTGACTCAGATTCTGGCTGGATACATTTTAATATTTGAATCATAACTTTTGCTAGCAGAACTCAAATCTGATGATTCAAGATGATCCAGAAATAGGACTTAAAGGGATACAACTTAAGTTGATCATTATTTCTAATTCTATCATTTGATAAGTTATATTTAGCAATCAATACGCTAATAAGCTGCAGATCAGAACTGAATATCCACATCAAATCAAGTTTGGAGATAAGGGGAGGATTCAAATTCAGAAATAGCCAGCTTCCCTTATCTTCATACTCCTCTACCGTCTGTATTTCTCCTATAAATACCTGCAATCTCAAAGGCAAAAAAGGAACAACGATGCAAAGATAGAATTTAATCCACTTTTCATTCTTTTTAGTGTAGGTTTTTATTTTTTTTTATGTAATTTTTAGTTTTCATTTATGTAATTAAGAGGAGATCAGAGTTACATAGGAGAATGAGAATGAAGCTTGTGCTGAGAGTGACACCAGTGTAAGTTGTTCTTCTTTTCTCTTATTATTATAAAATCAAATCTATAGTTACTATTTTTTTATGTACTTTGTTTTTGTGTTCTTCTTCTCCTTTTCTACTTCTCTCTTTCTTGTACCAATTGCTATCCAAGTGAGTTTTATAGCATCGAAAGAGCCTTGTCTTTGCGAGTGCCACCGATAGCTCATAACGATGGATTTTAGTCTCAGTCTACATCATTTCATGCTTATTTTGTCTTGATGATGTAATGTGAAAGAGATGAGAATCAACTTTTATGGACTATGCGCTGATTGCCTCCACTTCAAGGTAACATCGTCGCCAAAGATTCAAGGTAAGATTTTGGTCAAAGGAGGTAAGTAATTATTTTTAATTTCTCTCTTTTAACTTTTAGTGTAAATTACGAACTCCATAATCTTTCAAATCTCTTTCACTCTTTTTCAATTTCTTTGTACATATCACTTCTATTTTCTCCACCTTCTCATTCTATCACTTTCTTCCAAACTGAACTTTAACTCTATTTTTCTCTTTTCTTTTTAAGAACTAAAAGAAGAATTTTAACCATTAATTGTAGTATAAAAGAGAACTTGCTTAAAAAGCTTCCATCGCTAGCCCTCCTTGTGGATCATGACCCGCATGACCACTTGCTATTGCGGTAGATTGAGCATCTTTCACTATTGTTATAAAAGTTCTGAAATTCTGTATTCTTGTGTGCAGGTCCAAACTCAATCAAGTGTGTTACCTCATGGAGTGTAACAAATTTAAGAAAGTGTAATAAGGTATACAGGTGACATGATAGATGATAAAATATTTGGAAAAGTAACAAATATAAAGAGACCATAAGAGATATGTGTGTCGAGCATGTCTGGTGATTTATACAATAATAACAATCAGTACCACCTGGTATTTTAATCAACCTCTTCCAGTGTCCCATACCACAACAGTTCATACTAGCGCCTGTACTCCAGTCGAACCTATCCGGACATGACATACGGGTACCATTATCTAAATGAGAGAATGATCAAATAACAAGTGTTCACGATGTCACTATTGTTTATACCTTTTTATTATTTTAATTGGAAACCCAATGGTCGAGGAGCTCTAGTGGGTGAGTGTATCCCGTGCATACCAAGACAACGGCCTTAAACGAACTCCTGACTGCTGAGATTAGGGCTACCCACTAGGGCAGGAGCAAGAAACAATACAATATAAGAGGTAGCCAGCCCTACCATGTCCCCTGTAGTGGGACTAACAATGGATCCAGACATCACCCGATAAGACCTAGTTAACCGTCAAGTCTCCTCCATCCCCAAGTTATAGTCATTATATTTAAAGTACACTGCATAGTAAGAACAAGTATAGTGCGTGGTACATGTAACATGATAACAGGACCTGAGCTCTGTTGATGGCATATAACAAGATAACGGGAAATGGGAAATAATAGATGTGAGATTCTAGAGATGGCCCCTGTGGCTTGGATCCACATGGCACTTAGATCCACACATCGCCTATCAACAGCTAAGTATCCAGTAACAGGAATATCAGTAACGGAAAACAATCATGCAATAGGAATAAATGAATATACATGCAACAATAAGACATGCAATATGAATGGTGATCCATATGACAAGAATATAGAAACAATACATGCGTGTGTAACAGTGATGTGTAAACATGATACAACTGTGTACCGAGCATCCATGGAACGATGATAACAATATATGAAATGACGGTATTTTGTGAATTGGTGTATCTGTGTACCAGTGGGACATGAATAAGAAATAATAGTGTACAGAGTATCCGTTTAACAGTATCCAGTGTAAATGTATCCGTGTAGCAGTGATTCAATAACATGCAATAATCGTATCGGTGTGCCAGTATCTGTGAATAACAATATCTTATAATAGGTATATAAAAAATACAATATCCAATGTACTAGGATGTTCGAGTAGGGTACATGTAGTAATGATGTCTAGTGTGAGTCAGGTAACGGTGATCATACCATATAATCGAGTATTAGATCTCCATATTTGTAATAAATATTATAATATTATTAATATAATCAAAATCATAAAATTATTACATAAATCTATTTTAATTATCAATTTATTAGTTAATTTATTTAGTAAAAATATTAACGTATGAATCTTGATATTTAGACAAGTCATCTATATTTTATAATAAAGCAAGAATTCTATTTAATTCTATTTACAATTATATTCTGATAATTATGATCAATTTAATTAAACATGATAATTATAATTTATAAAAGAAAAAATACTCACAAACTGGCAATGGGAAGGTAGCTCTTTTTCCGACGATCGCAATCCAGAATCGTTCAGATCGGACACTGGATGCTCCGGATATCGGTCAAACACTAAAAGTAATAGACGAGTTAAATATGTAATAAAAATATCTCAAATGCAAATAATAAAAATTAGCAGGGGGATTTCTATAATCTTACCTTTATTGGGTTTTAGATGCGGGTTTGGTAAGATAACAGGTCGGGTTTGGATCTGATAACCCAAACCCATAACTTAAGTATAATGGGTTATCGGGTTATTGGGTTATAGGGCTAACAAGTTTGAATTTAATAGGTAATTGGGTTTATACCCAATAAGAGAGAAAGAATGAGAGAGAAAAAGGGGGGAGGGGCTGGCGGCGGCCAGCCCCGCTCGCCGGAGGCGACTCTGCCCCGTTGGCGGCGGGAAAGAGAGAGGAAGATGCGCTAGGGGGGAAGAGAGAAGAAGAAGAACAAGAAAAGAAAGAAGAAGGAGAAGAAGAACAAGAAAGAGGAGAAGAAGAAAAAGAAAAAGAATAAGAAGAAGAGAAGGAAAAGAAAAGGAGAGGAAGGGGGTGGCGCCCAGCTGGGGGCGTGGTGGTGGCGCGCCGGCCACCGGCCGCGTGACCGCGGGCGTGGGTCAGGGCCACCCCTGGCCTGGAACAGTAGGAAGGGGAAGAGAGAGAGAGAAGAAACAGAGAGAGTTAGAGAGAGAAAGAAAGAAAGAGAGAGTTTGAGAGGGAAGAGTGAGAATTAGAGAGAGAGAGGTAGAGATTTTAAGGGGAAAAGAGAGAGAAGGCGGTAGAAGGCGGTGCCTGGCTTGGGGGATAAGAAAGGACGTGATTGGAGGAGAAAAAGAAAGAAAAGGAAATGAATTAAATTAATATTATCAGAGCAGAAAACCAGAGCAAAATAGCAAATTCCACTTTGTAATCCTCCTTTTCTCCTTAGAATTCCAAGTTGTATTTGAGTTGCTTCTGTATTCAAGTTGCTTCCTGTATCCAAAGACACTAAATTCAAGCCAAGTTTCTGTAAGCTCTCACCTTTGTGATCTATTAATATTTCATCCTTTATTCCAATTTTAGGCATTCCATATTAAGTAGAGTTTGCATTCATCTTGTCGATCAAAAGCTCACACAACAGGGTTGCATTGCGCACCTCCAACTCATTTTAGAGGAATCAAGGAGGCAGAAGTACAGAACCTGTCACAGGGTATTCAGCTTCTAGTCCTGTTACGAGCGATCGTTCATACATACTCACTGTGCACTAATTACTATTCACAGTTACTGTTCATAATTACTGTTCATAATTACTGTTCACAGTTACTGTTCATGAGTACTGTTCATACACTGTTCATACATACGGTACTGTTCATATATACAAAAATTCACTGTTCATATACTGATCATACATAAAGTGAATTCAAAGTTCTAAATAAATCTCTGTCTATATCATATCTACCCTTACTCCCGGCCTGTCTTGACCCCCTGGGCTCCCTCCTGATACCAGGAGGGAGCCTAGGGGGTCAAGACAGGCCGGGAGTAAGGGTAGATATGATATAGACAGAGATTTATTTAGAACTTTGAATTCACTTTATGTATGATCAGTATATGAACAGTGAATTTTCGTATATATGAACAGTACTGTATGGAGCCCAGGGGTCAAGACGGCCAGGCGGGAGTAAGGGTAGATATGATATAGACAGAGATTTATTTAGAACTTTGAATTCACTTTATGTATGATCAGTATATGAACAGTGAATTTTCGTATATATGAACAGTACCGTATGTATGAACAGTGTATGAACAGTACTCATGAACAGTAATTTTGAACAGTAACTGTGAACAGTAATTATGAACAGTAATTGTGAACAGTAATTATGAACAGTAATTAGTGAACAGTAATTAGTGCACAGTGAGTATGTATGAACGATCGCTCGTAACAGGACTAGAAGCCGAATACCCTGTGACAGGTTCTGTACTTCTGCCTCCTTGATTCCTCTTAAAATGAGTTGGAGGTGCGCAATGCAACCCTGTTGTGTGAGCTTTTGATCGACAAGATGAATGCAAACTCTACTTAATATGGAATGCTTAAAATTGGAATAAAGGATGAAATATTAATAGATCACAAAGGTGAGAGCTTACAGAAACTTGGCTTGAATTTAGTGTCTTTGGATACAGGAAGCAACTTGAATACAGGAAGCAACTCGAATACAACTTGGAATTCTAAGGAGAAAAGGAGGATTACAAAGTGGAATTTTGCTATTTTGCTCTGGTTTTCTGCTCTGATTTCGCTCTGCCTTGAATGGTCGAGGAGGTCCTGAATTTATATGGAAGAGCCGAGTCTTCTGGGGTGATGAGTTGGCGAGGAATCTTGTCATTTCTTTGCTTTGTGTCTTTTCTTACTTTGTCAGGAAGGAATCCGTCTTTGAGTCACTTTGAGTCACCTTGGGTCATGTCGTCCTTTGCCGGGGAGGAATCTGTCTGTCTTTGAGTCACTTTGTCTTTTGTCAGAGAGGAATCTGCCTTTGAGTCCCATCGTCCTTTGTCGGAGAGGAATCTGCCTTTGAGTCCATCGTCCTTTGTCGGAGAGGAATCTGCCTTTGAGTCCATCGTCCTTTGTCGGAGAGGAATCTGCCTTTGAGTCCCATCGTCCTTTGTCGGAGAGGAATCTGTCTGCTTTTTGAGTCTTATCGTCCTTGAATGCTGGTGAAGGAGAATTTTGAGTGCTGATGCTGGTGAAGCTGTTTTTTGTTTCTCTCTCTTTTCTTCTTTTTTTTCTTTTTTTTTTTTCTTCTTCTTCTTCTTTTTTTTTTTTTTACATATCAATACATGCTGGTTCTTGCTGGTAGATATCTATATTTAGTTGAGGAGGAGACTCTTGATGCCCTCTTGGAATGTTCACAGCCATCGCCGAGGTTCATGAATAAAGTTTCCTGTGAACTTTGGTACCAGCGTCTTTAAGATGCCCTGGACGTTGGTGATAAAGATCCAGTTCTGTGAATGATGGAAGATGTGAAAACCCATCGGGAAGGCTTCTATAGTGCTTTGTATTTGCATTTGAGTCCGGGTCTTTTCTATTGATAATTTTATTCCTGATATTTCTGGCCGAACAGGATGATATCCTTCTTTGTAGAATCTGTCATCAGTTGCGAGGAATTGGGTTGGAATGGAGTCCCACCAGCCGAAGTATTCTGTGACAAGTACTATATGTTGGGCTGGTTCGTAATCTTCAATATTCTCCCAAGTGGGTGGAGTTGAGTGGAATTTGAAGTAAAGTTTGTCTGAACAGAGGTCTTTTAATTTTAAAGAAGCGGCGGTTAATGTTGAAAATAGATGGATTCGATCCTTATAGGAATGGGAGACAAGTCCATAACAAAGACCGTTTTCTATAGCCCAAATTTTTGAGATTGGGGCGTGGTTGGATTTAGCAGAAGTTTTAGAAAATAGGAATTTGGTCTGATGACTAGGTTGGATCCTTCAGATGGTGAATGGTGAAGCTGGTTTATTTTATGAATTAGATTGGCTTCAGCAGTACTAGGAGTTTGTGCGATTCTATAATAGAGTTCATCGGGGAGTTTTTCTAGGATTTCTAAAGTTAGATCTTCTCGATCCTATCGAAAGAATATTAGTCGCTCGGAAGGGGTAAGGGGAGTAGTCTGAGAACTGTTGGTTCTTCTTTTGCGAGGTTTGATGTTTTTGCATGGTAGTTGGAAGGGGTTTGGAGTCTGATTCATGCTGAAGCTGTAGTCAGGAATTCTCGAGTTAGAAAATCAGGTAAAGAGTTATTAGAACTTCTGAGATATTCAATAGTAAAATCGAAAACAGAAAGAATAGCTTGCCATCTAGCAAAGATTTGTTTAGATGCAATATTTTGAACGTCTTTTTCAAGAATATATTTGGCAGACTGGCAGTCTATACGAAGAAGGAATTTTTTGTTTAAAAGATCATCTTGAAATTTGGAAATGCATTGGACAATGGAGAGTATTTCCTTTTTAATTGTAGAATATGATTTCTGAGGGCCAATCCAAATACCAGAGTGAAATCTAACTAACTGTTCTTGTGATGCATTGGTGAATCTCTGTTTCAGTATGCCTCCGTATCCTATGTCAGATGCATCTGTTTCTACTATCATGAATGCATGAGGATGCGGAATGCATAGGCAAGGTAATGTGTGAACCTTTTCTTTGACTTGCCTGACTATTTGGGTGAGCTTATCTGACCATGCTGGAGGGTTCTTTTGAAGTCTTTTAAATAATGGTACACAGGTAATTCGTATTTTGGGAATGTAATCGGATACGTAGTTTAGACATCCTAGGAACCTTTGCAGTTGGGTTTTGTCTTTAATTTCATCAGGGAATTTGTTTGCAAATTCTATTGATATGTTGATTGGCGTTATAGTTCCCCTGTGAATATCATGCCCTAAGAATCTAATGGAGGTTTGGAATAGTTTCATTTTTGCCAATGAGATCACTAACCCGTTTTTCTTTATGATATGGAAGAAGGTTTTGAGATGTTTAAAATGTTGGTCTATATTTTCTGAGTAAATGAGGACATCGTCAATGTATACTATAGTAAATGTGGTGTAGGGGTTAAATATATCGTTCATGATCCGTTGAAATTCTGAGGGGGATTTTTTAATTCAAAAGGCATTACGTTCCACTCGTAATGACCGAATGGTACTGTGAACGCTGTCTTGTACCTGTCCTGTTCAGCAATTTGTATTTGCCAGAACCCGAACTTCATATCGAATTTGGAAAATAGTTTGGCATTATATAATCTTTTAATAAATATTTTTTGTTTGGGATTGGATATCTGATCCACTGTAATACTTTATTTAATGGTTTGTAGTTGATTACCAATCTAGGAACTCCTCGTTCCTTTTCTGCCTGCTTCATGACGTAAAATCCTGCACAGCTCCATGGGGATTTGGAGGGTCGTATTAATCCTTTATCAAGGAGGTTTTGTAATTCTGCTTTACATGTTTCTAGAAGATCATGATTCATTTGAATAGGTCGGGCTTCGGTTGGAATATTTCTTTCTGAGAAATCTTTTTCATAGGGAAGGCTGACAATGTGTTTCTTCCTTTCCCAAAAAGCATTAGGAATGTCAGAACAGATCTCTTTTGTGTATAAGTCTTGAATTTGCTTAATACGTTGTTGTATACTCGTGTCTTTTAATTGTTGATTTATTTTATGGTATAGTATATCATCTTTGAGATATAGGATTTTGTTTTATTTTTTCTGAATTAGGTCTAATTTTCGGTAGATTGGATTAGTTTGTAAGGTATTTAATTCTCTGTATCTAACCGGGGTTATAAATTTAAACAAGATCCTTTGCCCCATAATTTTAGTATTTATTCCTTCGGAATTAACCCAGAATGGGTATATTTGAGTTAAGAAGGGAATTCCCAGTATTACATTAGTGTTTAGATTGTCAACAACAATGAACTGGTGTTTGAAACAAATTTTTTCATTGCATATTGATGTCTTTGTTAGTTTGCCCATGACCTTTAATGGGGAACCATTTGCTGTGATCAGGTTTTCTTTTGTTGGTTCATAGTATTTGGTTGGGGAGATACCGTCTTTTATTACACTATGGTCAGCGCCTGAGTCGACCATGGCAATAAAGGTGGTTTTGGAATCATCGATGGCCAGAGTTATGAATATGAACCATTTTTGATATTTGAATCTTTTAATGGCGAAGATTGATTTAAGGTTTGAAGGTCGGGTGCTTGAAATAGTTATTTCTTTTAGGGAGAAGGGATGAGCCTTTTCTAATGAGTCTGGAATAGTTGTGTTTTGAATAAGGCTTGTAATGTCCTTTTGTTGTAGGTTTCCTTTAATGTGGTTAATTTTCTTTTTTAATAATTTTATTTTTGTTCGAAGTTCATGAATATTGTTTAGGTCAAAATTTTTTGGAACATTAAGAGGCTGATTTGGGCTGATTTTTAAGTGTCTCCTTGTATCAGGGATTCGATATATTAATTCGTTCTCATTGGGTGTTTTATGTGTTTGTATTCTTTCTTCTAGCAAGCTGTTTTTATTTTTCTCCTTATTTTTCTCTTTTGTCCTGCATCTACTCTTTTTGTGGCCAGGTTTGCTGCATTTGTAGCAAGTAATTATCTTTGTAGGTTTCTGTCGGTCTGGAATTTCTTCTTCTATAGAGCTGTCTGAATCATCTACGGATTTGGTTTCTAAATTTTTAATTTTTGTTATAGTATTTATTTTTGACGTACTTTGAATGCTTTCATTAATTTTTCCTAAGGCTTGAGTTATTTGTCCTAATAAGTTCATTGGTCGGACATTTTCTACAGGTAAACTTGTTGGCTAGAAATGTGGTGCTGAATAGCTTTGTGGGAATTTAGAGTTTGACTCCTTTTGAATTCCTTTAATTTCTGTGGATATGGAATCAATTTGATGTGCTATGGTGTGTAGCATTTGGTTTGAATCATTGTTCTGATGATATACCTTTTAATGTCTTCTATGTTGACTGGTTCGTTATTATTTTTTCCTCTTTTGAAAGGGGAAGCAGTTACTTCTCCTTCGTTGGTTGGAATCTTGATAGATTGTAATGGAGGATGTATTGAAGTCACAATGTTTCCATCTGTTAGTTGCCATTTTTGTATAGGCTGGTCTGAACATCAATTTGGGATTGATTGTAAGGGTCTTCGATGCCTTGTTTCACCAAGTAATATTGTAACCATATTTCAAAGTTGAAATTAATTTCATGTTTTCTTATATCAGTAATCCAATTTTTTATTAATTGTTCTTGGTAAGTCCTATGGAGTTTTGAGAACCAATCAAAATGCTTGGATTCTTCTCGGAATTCTTTCATAAGTCTAAAACTATCGCTAATGAATGGTTTTTTAATCATATTAATTTCTCCAGTAAAATCTGATCTCATTTGGGATGATGTCGGGGAGTAATTTTCTTGATTAACCTCTGGAAGGGTTGACTTATGGAATACTCTGATGGGTTGTTGGAATGAATATTCAGAACATGAATTCCTACTTGGTTCAACATATCTAAAGGAGGTTGAAGGTCTTTCTCTTACAGAATTGAATCTAATCAATGCTGTCCCGTCGTCTTCTTCTATTATGTCTGAGATCTCAGTCTTTTCTATGTCTCTGGGAGTCTGAGGGTTCTCTATCTTGAATTCTTCTGGAATAGTTATCTCATTCCATTTTAATCTTTTGGGAACAAAAGTTTTTGATTGTTCTGCTTCTATCTGGAGTATAATAGTTTCTTCTTGAATACGAGAACCTATCATTTTGAACTTTGGGTTCATTTGGGAACTCATTAATTTAAAATATAACTTATACATAACCGATACTTGTTCGGTGAATCTTTCAAATTCATCACCTTGCAAGTGGACGTCTAGGATTAATGAATTTAGGAATAACGGGTCTGTTAAAGATACTGAGTAATTAGGCATACAGTTGAAATATACAGGTCCATTACATATATTGGTTTGAATCATAGATAAGATGGATGGTTTGTATCTTTTTAATCTTTTGTCTCTTAGGGCTGTGTATACAGGAATGTCTACACCAGTGTGGACTAGTGGTTTGATAGCTACCTGTACTAACCCAAAATGAATATAACGGAATCCTTTTTTAAGGAATTCTTATAACGCAAGTTTTGATAACAGATAAATGGTTTGAGATTTATTCTGGATATTGAATGTTTCTTCATGAATTTTTATAGCGTATGAAGTTTTAAAATCAAAGGTGCCTATACTGTAAATATTTTCTATTTTTTCATTAGGAATTCTCCATTCTAAAAAATCTTCGTGAACTATATCTTCTCTACTTCTTACTACCTTTCTGTTTGATCCTGAGGTCGAACTAGAACCTAGAAACATTCTTCTAACAATATTGGTCATCACTAATATGTAACTAACTGAGGGGGTGACCTTTCAGTAGACTGGAACACGGGAACACAATGCCTGGAACACCCTAATCTCAACGGGCTTGCCAACGGACTTACAAGCTTACCAACGCTTGCCAACGCCTACTAAAATTCAACAGGTCAATTGTTACCTATTTGTGGCTCTGATACCAGGTGGTTAGCACAAATAGGTAACAATTGACCTGTTAAATTTTAGTAGGCGTTGGCAAGCGTTGGTAAGCTTGTAAGTCCGTTGGCAAGCCCGTTGAGATTAGGGTGTTCCAGGCATTGTGTTCCCGTGTTCCAGTCTACTGAAAGGTCAACCCCCTCAGTTAGTTACATATTAGTGATGACCAATATTGTTAGAAGAATGTTTCTAGGTTCTAGTTCGACCTCAGGATCAAACAGAAAGGTAGTAAGAAGTAGAGAAGATATAGTTCACGAAGATTTTTTAGAATGGAGAATTCCTAATGAAAAAATAGAAAATATTTACAGTATAGGCACCTTTGATTTTAAAACTTCATACGCTATAAAAATTCATGAAGAAACATTCAATATCCAGAATAAATCTCAAACCATTTATCTGTTATCAAAACTTGCGTTACAAGAATTCCTTAAAAAAGGATTCCGTTATATTCATTTTGGGTTAGTACAGGTAGCTATCAAACCACTAGTCCACACTGGTGTAGACATTCCTATATACACAGCCCTAAGAGACAAAAGATTAAAAAGATACAAACCATCCATCTTATCTATGATTCAAACCAATATATGTAATGGACCTGTATATTTCAACTGTATGCCTAATTACTCAGTATCTTTAACAGACCCGTTATTCCTAAATTCATTAATCCTAGACGTCCACTTGCAAGGTGATGAATTTGAAAGATTCACCGAACAAGTATCGGTTATGTATAAGTTATATTTTAAATTAATGAGTTCCCAAATGAACCCAAAGTTCAAAATGATAGGTTCTTGTATTTAAGAAGAAACTATTATACTCCAGATAGAAGCAGAACGATCAAAGACTTTTGTTCCCAAAAGACTAAAATGGAATGAGATAACTATTCCAGAAGAATTCAAGATAGAGAACCCTCAGACTCCCAGAGACATAGAAAAGACTGAGATCTCAGACATAATAGAAGAAGACGAGGGGACAGTATTGATTAGATTCAATTCTGTAAGAGAAAGACCTTCAACCTCCTTTAGATATGTTGAACCAAGTAGGAATTCATGTTCTGAATATTCATTCCAACAACCCATCAGAGTATTCCATAAGTCAACCCTTCCAGAGGTTAATCAAGAAAATTACTCCCCGACATCATCCCAAATGAGACCAGATTTTACTGGAGAAATTAATATGATTAAAAAACCATTCATTAGCGATAGTTTTAGACTTATGAAAGAATTCCGAGAAGAATCCAAGCATTCTGATTGGTTCTCAAAACTCCATAGGACTTACCAAGAACAATTAATAAAAAATTGGATTACTGATATAAGAAAACATGAAATTAATTTCAACTTTGAAATATGGTTACAATATTACTTGGTGAAACAAGGCATTGAAGACCCTTACAATCAATCCCAAATTGATGTTCAGACCAGCCTATACAAAAAATGGCAACTAACAGATGGAAACATTGTGACTTCAATACATCCTCCATTACAATCTATCAAGATTCCAACCAACGAAGGAGAAGTAACTGCTTCCCCTTTCAAAAGAGGGAAAAATAATAACGAACCAGTCAACATAGAAGACATTAAAAAGGTATATAATCAGAACAATTATTCAAAACAAATGCTATACACCATAGCACATCAAATTGATTCCATATCTACAGAAATTAAAGGAATTCAAAAGGAGTCAAACTCTAAATTCCCACTAAGTTATTCAGCACCACATTTCCTGCCAACAAGTTTACCTGTAGAAAATGTCCGACCAATGAACTTATTAGGACAAATAACTCTAGCCTTAAAAAAATTAATGAAAGCATTCCAAGTACGTCAAAAATAAATACTATAGAAGAACAAGACGATTCAGAATCCGAATCTGCAGACAGCTCAGATAATTCGTTAGTACAACAAATAAGCCAAATAGAAGACGATATTCAGGATACAAATCCAAATCAAAAAATTAATCGAATTAATACAAAATATAAGAAAAACAATAATTCATATAGGAATAATTGAAAAAACGACTACAATAATGACTGGCGAAAAGGCCAAACTAGGAATTATTACCCTAGGCCAACACCTCCAGACATCCAATATAAAGAAAAGGTATATTCAAATCAAGCTATGATGGCACTTCTGTCTACGAATGGAATATAGACGGAAAGAGTGAGTACGAAATACTCAATTCATTGCAAGAGATAGGTATGGCCGTAACAGCCTATAAAACAAATCGACTACCTGAACAAAATGCTACGGTCTACATAGTCACTAGTTTTACTGGACAATTAAAATATTGGTGGGATAACTCATTAACCCTAGAAGAAAAACAAACAATTCTGAATCATGAAATAGAAGTAGAAGACGCTCAAGGAACAATTACAAAGAAAAATGATTCCGCCAGTTTTCTCATAGTTACTATAGCAACACACTTTGTAGGAAATCCTGCAGAAGAATTAGGATCTTCAAAAATATCCCTTACTAATTTAAAATGTCGAACCCTTTCTGACTTCAGGTGGTATAAAGATATGTTCCTGACCTATGTATTAAAACGATCAGATTCAACTAAATCATTTTGGAAAGAAAAATTCATAACAGGACTACCCAGTTTGTTTTCACAAAGAGTTTTTACAAACATTAAAAAGGCTATGGGAGTTGAAGACGATAATGCTGACTTTAGCACTATTACATATGGTCAACTATTTGCATTTGTTAAAAAGGAAGCTTTACAAGCCTGCCAAGAGTTGAAATTCCAAGCCAAGTATGGTAACAAGCGTAAAGAAATGGGCTCCTTCTGTGAAGCATTTGGTATTACAGGGATAAGGGCCCCTTCCACCGAAAAAAGGCGTAATCAAAGAATGAACCTCTACAAGAATTATAAAAGAAGACGCGACTATTCTCAAAATTATAAAGCAAGAAGACGTGACTATTCTCCAAAATATTCAAACGAAAACTACTACCAAAATAAATCCAAACCAATTACTTGCTACAGATGTGGCAAACCTGGCCATATGGCAAGTAAATGTAAATCAAAAGAAAAAAGAAAAAAACATAATGATAATAATAATAATAATAATAAAGTTAATGAGATCATAGATAGCATGTCAGACTTAGACTACAATGTAAGGAAAAAACTTAAGGAAAGACTTCAAAACATCTCTGAGATCAATGAGATATCCGATGATGATGAATACTATAACTCATCAAGCTCTAGCGACTCCGATTGTAAATGTAAAACAATTAATATGATCAAGGAAAATACTTTCAAAACATTCAAAACAAGCAATTCTAAGAAAGAATCAAAAGAATTAATATTCGACATGATACAACAGATTCCTGATTTAAAAACACAAAAGGAGCATTTAGAAAAATTAAGAACCCTAATAGTTAATGAAGAAGAAGAAAAGGATAATTTAACTCAACCTTTCAGCATTTCAAAACTTTTTGAAACTTATCCAATAAATACTACTTTAGGAACCAAACCAAACGACATTCGTAAACTCCAAACGGAAATACAACTCCTAAAAGAAGAAATCAGACACATTAAGGAAAATTTACGACAAATAGAAACAAGAAATCTAGCATATGAAATACAGATGTGCCTTGTCCAAAGCCAAATTGATAAGACAAGAGAAAAAACTACTGCATCAGGATCATTGGAAGAACCGCTTCCCTTTTCCCTGAATGAAATAAATATTTCAACCAATTGTCCATCCAACCCTAGATTCATCTCCACCATTGAAAAATTCAATTATCAAAAATGGTTCATATTCATAACCCTGGCAATCGATGATTCAAAACTAACACTTACAGCAATGATTGATTCCGGAGCCGACCACAGTGTAATTAGGAACGGTATCCTCCCAACAAAGAATTATGAACCCACAAAAGAGAAACTAATCACAGCAAATGATTCACCTTTAAAAGTTATGGGAAAAATAACAAAAATATCAATATGCAATGAGACAATTTGTTTCAAACACCAATTCATTGTTATTGAAAATTTGAATACTGATATAATATTAGGAATACCATTTTTAACTCAAATTTATCCATTTTGGGTTGATTCAAAAGGATTAGGTACAAGAATCATGGGACAAGAAATCATATTTAGATTTATATCTCCTGTCCAACCCGAAGACTTGAATACCCTACAAAATAATTCAATTTGCCATAGCGTAAATCTGATTTATTCAAGAAAATCATTCATGCATTCCCCATGCATTCATAATAATTCAAGACACTTCATTCAAACAAACTCCCCTTTTCCTGACCACAGATTCGTGATGAACGAATATAAAGGAAAATCCCCGATTCAAAAGTCGGTCAATCCCAAAGACTATGAGATAAAGATCTCAACCCTTTCAACCTCTCCTATTCAAAGTCACAACAGATTCCAAGTCCTTGGTAACTTTCCTCCTCTTCCCTTTGCTGTAACAACTCCAACAAAGACTCAAAATACCCCACGACCCCAATCTGATTCATCTCCATATTTCACCAAGAAAAATCCTGAGTATTTAATCCTCACCAACTTCACTGAGATCCCTGACTACAAGGCACTTTATTCATTCATAAATAAACTCCTACCAGCCGGCTGCCAGTGGCTTCCAGATGATCCACTCAAAACCCAAAGATACTATGAACTAGTCCTCATTGACTCTGGTTCAATAGAGCTTTATCATACCATGGACAAAAGCAATCCAGAGAGGATCTCTTACTCAAAATGCGTCATCAAGAAAATAATTCGACCAATAGAATGGGCATCTCTCGCTACTACGAGAGAATTCACAGTCAACTACATTCCGAAAGGATATACTTATCATGACTACAGAATGGCCTGGTATCGAGCATTCCTTCTCAGACCTTTCGATCATTCATGATTCTTCACCTTCCACACCAATTGCCAAGAAGAATTCCCAATATGGTTCTATGAATGGTGGCATTCATACGGACCTACAACCAATATATTACCACCAACGGCACTCAAAGGCTTCAACAGATACCTCTTCCAAGCCAAAGGATTACATTACATCAAAACAGTCCAATACTATAAAGAATTCAAGGTACCATGGATTTTTTGCTGGAGTTACCAAATTACTCAGTACTACAATGCCACAGACAAATTCCCAATGAGTTTAGTCCGGGAATTCAAAATCAAATGGTGGGACAAGTTCAATCAGAATCTATGCTCAGAATCAACGGTCGGCGATTTTTTCCTCTCAGGCAAAAAATTTCAACATCAAATTCAACAAGTCTCTAAGCACGAGGACTCTCCAAAACCCTTTCAAAAAACTTCAATTACAATTCAAGAAGATTCAGACTCCGAGGACGAATTTCAACAATTTTTAAAATTCCAGAAATTCAAAAAATTGCAAAAGCAAATCGACAAATCACGAGCCAGCTCTACTGCATCCTCTTCACCTATTAATCCAGCACTTGACCCAATAGGAGGTCAGGACCCATTTGATATGTAAAAAAAAAAAAAAAGAAAGAGAGAAACAAAAAACAGCTTCACCAGCATCAGCACTCAAAATTCTCCTTCACCAGCATTCAAGGACGATAAGACTCAAAAAGCAGACAGATTCCTCTCCGACAAAGGACGATGGGACTCAAAGGCAGATTCCTCTCCGACAAAGGACGATGGGACTCAAAGGCAGATTCCTCTCCGACAAAGGACAAAGTGACTCAAAGACCGACAGATTCCTCCCCGGCAAAGGACGACATGACCCAAAGGTGACTCAAAGTGACTCAAAGACGGATTCCTCCCCGACAAAGTAAGAAAAGACACAAAGCAAAGAAATGACAAGATTCCTCGCCAACTCATCACCCCAGAAGACTCGGCTCTTCCATATAAATTCAGGACCTCCTCGACCATTCAAGGCAGAGCGAAATCAGAGCAGAAAACCAGAGCAAAATAGCAAAATTCCACTTTGTAATCCTCCTTTTCTCCTTAGAATTCCAAGTTGTATTCTAGTTGCTTCCTGTATTCAAGTTGCTTCCTGTATCCAAAGACACTAAATTCAAGCCAAGTTTCTGTAAGCTCTCACCTTTGTGATCTATTAATATTTCATCCTTTATTCCAATTTTAAGCATTCCATATTAAGTAGAGTTTGCATTCATCTTGTCGATCAAAATTCATATAGCACCTCAACTCTTATTTAGAGGAATTTAGAGGAGACAGTTCAGAGCCCTTTACCGGGAATTCGGTTACACTCTTTGGTTACACTAAGTGTGTTACATTAAGTTTTTAATTCCGCATTATTTATCATTAGATTAGCCTTACACCTATTCACCCCCCTCTAAGGAACCTGAGCTCTGTTGATAGCATATAACAAGATAACGGGAAATGAGAAACAATAGATGTGAGATTCTAGAGATGGCCCCTGTGGCTTGGATCCACATGGCACTTAGATCCACACATCGCCTATCAACAGCTAAGTATCCAGTAACAGGAATATCAGTAACGGAAAACAACCATGCAATAGGAATACATGAATATACATGCAACAATAAGACATGCAATATGAATGGTGATCCATATGACAAGAATATAGAAACAATACATGCGTGTGTAATAGTGATGTGTAAACATGATACAACTGTGTACCGAGCATCCATGGAACGATGATAACAATATATGAAATGACGGTATTTTGTGAATTGGTGTATCTGTGTACCAGTGGGACATGAATAAGAAATAATAGTGTACAGAGTATCCGTTTAACAGTATCCAGTGTAAATGTATCCGTGTAGCAGTGATTCAATAACATGCAATAATCGTATCGATGTGCCAGTATCTGTGAATAGCAATATCTTGTAATAGGTATATAAAAAATACAATATCCAATGTACTAGGATGTTCGAGTAGGGTACATGTAGTAATGATGTCTAGTGTGAGTCAGGTAACGGTGATCATACCATATAATCGAGTATTAGATCTCCATATTTGTAATAAATATTATAATATTATTAATATAATCAAAATCATAAAATTATTACATAAATCTATTTTAATTATCAATTTATTAGTTAATTTATTTAGTAAAATATTAACGTATGAATCTTGATATTTAGACAAGTCATCTATATTTTATAATAAAGCAAGAATTCTATTTAATTCTATTTACAATTATATTCTGATAATTATGATCAATTTAATTAAACATGATAATTATAATTTATAAAAGAAAAATACTCACAAACTGGCAATGGGAAGGTAGCTCTTTTTCCGACAATCGCAATCCAGAATCGTTCAGATCGGACACTGGATGCTCCGGATATCGGTCAAACACTAAAAGTAATAGACGAGTTAAATATGTAATAAAAATATCTCAAATGCAAATAATAAAAATTAGCAGGGGGATTTCTATAATCTTACCTTTATTGGGTTTTAGATGCGGGTTTGGTAAGATAACAGGTCGGGTTTGGATCTGATAACCCAAACCCATAACTTAAGTATAATGGGTTATCGGGTTATTGGGTTATAGGGCTAACAAGTTTGAATTTAATAGGTAATTGGGTTTATACCCAATAAGAGAGAGAAAGAATGAGAGAGAAAAAGGGGGGAGGGGCTGGCGGCGGCCAGCCCCGCTCGCCGGAGGCGGCTCTGCCCCGTTGGCGGCGGGAAAGAGAGAGAGGAAGATGCGCTAGGGGGGAAGAGAGAAGAAGAAGAACAAGAAAAGAAAGAAGAAGGAGAAGAAGAACAAGAAAGAAGGAGAAGAAGAAAAAGAAAAAGAATAAGAAGAAGAGAAGGAAAAGAAAAGGAGAGGAAGGGGGTGGCGCCCAGCTGGGGGCGTGGTGGTGGCGCGCCGGCCACCGCCGCGTGACCGCGGGCGTGGGTCAGGGCCACCCCTGGCCTGGAACAGTAGGAAGGGAAGAGAGAGAGAGAAGAAACAGAGAGAGTTAGAGAGAGAAAGAAAGAAAGAGAGAGTTTGAGAGGGAAGAGTGAGAATTAGAGAGAGAGGTAGAGATTTTAAGGGGAAAAGAGAGAGAAGGTGGTAGAAGGCGGTGGCTGGCTTGGGGGATAAGAAAGGACGTGATTGGAGGAGAAAAAGAAAGAAAAGGAAATGAATTAAATTAATATTATTTAATAAATATCTAATTGGGTCAAAATTGAACTAGCTCCGAACAAGTCTCAAAAATTCTATAAAATAGACAATATTATTCTGATATATAATATGAAATCGGTTTGAAGAAATGCAGTCTGGTTTGTAAATTAAAAATCTTAGAAGATTTCGCTAGTAGTGGGCGACACCGGTTTGGCCGGATTTTTGATAAATTCAGAAAATTTTTCAAAAATACCATATGATTCTAAGATTCAAGGTGAAAGCAAATTCTTAAAATTTTACTCCATTTGTGAATTAAAAATCGTAAAACCAATTACTGGTATCGGTCGACACCGACTACGGAGATTTTTCAAAATAATCTGAAAAATTCCAAAAAATTCTAAAAAATCTAAAATATTAAAAAATAACATCTAAAATTGAAATTGACTCAATCATACTACCAAAAAGGTCAAATCAACTTTATACGTCGTATCGTGTACTAATACGTATATCAAGGATCGGGGGGTTACATTTCCCCCCCACCTTATAAAAAATTACGTTCTCAAAATTTCAATTCAGGTGTGAGAATAATATTTACAGCCCCAAAGCCTAAATGTTACTGGCCTACACGCTTCCGCTATGCATTCTGATGCTATAAGAACTCGGGGTGGAGAATTGGGTAGTGGACTAACGCTAACGGATTAGAAGCAATAGGATGAAGAGAAAGCGAGAAGGAAATCAGATATTCTGGTTGACCACTATAAGAAAGGAACAGAATAGAGTCAAGAAAACATGGTATTCTTGTACTCGTTGCTGGAATCCCCAAATTCAGATACAGATTTGTTTTAATCTGAATCTGATTGTACTGTTGGTAAGAGCCCGAGCATTGACCCAGGTGGTTACCTACAACAGGTGTGAACCAGGCTCTGATATGTGGCATGAGCTTCGCTCGACGAAGCTAAGCTTTTAGCTTCACCTCCCAGTGTGAGCTTAGTGCTAGAAAGCGTTGAGAGTGTAGCTATGGTAGCTTCGCTTTTAGCACACAGTGGTGCTTTGATCTTCGCGTTGAGGTGAAGATAACTAGCACTATACAGTGCATTAGTTCTAGCCTTGCGGCTAGAAACTTTGCTAGCATCTCTAAGTGCTGAAGCTGCATAAGCAACGCTATCAGCACTCTGGGATACTCCCTTAACTTCGCTCAGAGGAGCGAACTTAGCGTCGGAGACAAGCGCTCTCTGGTTGGGCGGAACCAGTGAGGCTTCGCATCCTCGTGGTTCCAATTTAGCCTCGCAGTTAAAGGGACTTTGAGCACCCCATGTTGAAGCTGCATGAGCTCCTTGCTTCGCCTTCCACAGCTGCTTGCCCTGAGTGGCATTAGGTTCATGTGGAACCTATTTGGCTTTGCATGAAAAACCACCATGTTGACATGAAGTCAACTTAGCCTCAGTTGAGATTGAGGGGAATTGGAGCAAGGTTCGCTCAACCGCGCGCGTGGCTGCATAGGCTTGGATACAGCTTCAATTGGACCTACTTTTTGATCTGTAGCCAGTTGAGCTTTGGCTACGGAGACCCTCCTCTGCTTCCGTGCATGAAGTGCTGGACCACCCCAGAGAGGAGTTCCTCGAATTTCTCTTGGTCAAAATGGATAACCAAATTTTTGATGGTGATGGGTTCAACACTCTGACTATTGCATTGTAACATCATCTCCTTATTGCGGAAGAAGATCCTATTCCCCAGCGGAGTCGCGATCTTATTTTTTATTGATTTGCAAAGAGGGGAACTTACAAAAAGAATTGAGAAACGATATTATAAGTGATTCTTTAAAGAAGGAAAAAAATTACAAGTAGATCTCCTCTGAGATTTCTGGGGATGTATACCGGTGGGAATCTGATCAGCGTGCGCTCACTTTATCCTATTGATGATGCAATCAGTCAAATGTTCAAGCCTACTCGGAGAATTTCCTTCTTGCCTGGTTTTGAAAATTCTCTGAAGATGGAAGACTATAAAAGAGAGTTAAATCTCTAACACTTTGGAGCTTGGAAGCAAGAGGAAACCTTTGGTTAAGGGTCTCTCCGATCTCTGAATTTTTTCCAGCCTTTCTTCTCTCTTGGAAAGGGCTATTTATAGCAAAACAAGGGTGTAACCGCCCCTTGAATTCAGCAAGGCTGAATTAGCTTGTTAGCTTCACGCCAAGCTTTATATAGCCTGGCGGCAAAGCTAAAAGTGAGCCTCTGGCGGAACTAGGGTGCTGGAACCTACCCGCACGTCTCCATTTATTGTGGGACCAAGTGGTCGGGTGTAACCGCCTACTAAAACTAATAACTCCACTATTAGAAGTGGAGTTATAACTGCTAATCTCCCCCTAAGGGATTTGAGAACGGTCATATGACCTGACAAAGCTCGTGGCGGAGCTAGATGAGAGCTTATACGAAGCTCATCTAAAAAACTTCAGGGGAAGCTATATTCAGAGCCTCAAGCGAGGCTTGAAGTTAGCTCAATTGATGAGCTAAGTGAAGCTTCAGGCGAAGCTATAAAGTTAGCTCAAAGCAGAGCTGGCCTAAACTTTCAACGAAGTTGGTGAGAAAGCTTCAAGTGAAGCTAAGGTTAGCCCTCAGCGGGGCTGATTAAAGCTTCATGTGAAGCTTATTGGCTTGGCATTTTGGCAAGGCCATAGGGTGCTTCAAACGAAGCTAGCCCTTTTGAGCTCATGCAAGGCTAGGTGTTTGAACAGACCTAGCCTTATAGGCCTCCTTTGATTTCTAGAGTGGGCATAAAATTGGTCATTAGCTCATCCATGATCCTGACTTTTGTAATAGTCGCTGAGTAGATGTCGTTCAGACCAGTTGAGGTGCTGTTTGTCTTTTTGGAATGTCAATAAAAACAAAGAGTGATCCTCGCATTTTCATCAACAAGAGCCGCGCCTTCTTTTTCCAGTACCAGAATATGTCCTTACTTTTGTAATCAGTTCAACAGTATACTAGCAAAGGTAATCGGCAACTTTACTAGTTCACAGTATACCAACAAACAAATTAGAGCTCAGATAAGTTCTACACTGTGTATCTAGATACTCACAAAGATCTACCCTGGAGGCTTCAACCAGTTCGACAGTACACTCACGAAGACCAGAATCCAGACAAGATTAAGCTCAGGATATCTCAAAAAATTACCAGTCCAATCATGAGTTCAAATCAACATGAAGTCCAAAGTATTCTGAAATCCGTCCTAATTAACCGCAAAGTTTTGAAAACTTTTGCAACCCTTGGTTCCCTAATGTACGTGTGTCAATACTGGTATCTGATACTCGATTTAACCATCCTGATGGCTAGATTGAGGCTATTTCAGTTCAAGATATTATTTTTCAATATTTTGAATTTTTTAGATTTTTTGAAGTTTTTGGGAATTATTGGAAAAGAATCTCAATTCGGGATCGATTGGTGTCACAGACTAACATTGACATTTTTAATTAATAATTGAGGATGAATTTTGAAGATATGACTTCACAACTATGTTCAGATGACATTTTCTATTTTTGAGATTTTTCTGAATTAATAGGAGTTTAATCAAATAAACTAATAATTAGATACTGATTTATATAAAAATGCAAATAAAATAAAATAAAAAAAGAAAACCTTTTATTGTGATCAAAGGTTTCGAACCCGTGATCCCTTTCTCAAATCCATAGCCTACACCACTTGGCCACATTGGCGTGTGGTTGTATGCCACGCGCATCTTATTGAACAAGTCAAATGTCCCCTTCATCTTCTCCAACTTTCCCCACACGTTCTCCACCTGCTGCACCCACTTTATCCACATTTCCCTCTATCTCTCTCTCTCTCACATTTTCCATCTCCCCCACTCACCCACTCACCCGCATACTCTAACTCTCTCATATATTATTCTCTCTCTCTCACACACACTCACTATCTCTCTCTTTCCCCCCAACACCAACCGAGATCACCATCCACCCTTCTCTATAGCCGAACTTCCACCTCTACTGTCCAAGCCTCGGGCACTCCACCGCCTCATCGAAACACCCACAGTAACCCATGGCCGAGTCCCAAGTCCTCCCATTCCATGGTCGGGTAGCTTTCATGCCTTGGTCGAACCCTATGGCCGTGCTCTCCTCCGCCGATGCGTTGAAATCCGACGACTCAACTACGGTGACCCTGGTAATCCCTCGGAGTTACTGATATTCTCTGCGGCCTCCACCGGCATGCTGGAGCTCCACCTTTTGCCATGAGCTCTCTCCTACCATGGGTATAATCTCCTTCTTTCTCTGTATATTGTGTAATGAGTATGATATAGTCTCCTTCTTTCTCTGTATATTGTGCAATGAGTATGATGTGTGTATTAATGCATGGGTGCATGTGTGGGTAATTATGAACATGTGTGTGTGCGCGCGCACGCGCATGCGTGTTAATGTGTGTTAGTTGAGTGTGTGTATTTAAATGTGTATGCATGCTTGGGTGTGTGCATGAGTATATATTTGTGTGTATGGGTGCTTGCATGATTGTATAAACATGATGATGAGGTGTGTGTATTAATGCATGGGTGCATGTGTATTATGTATATATAATTGGGTGCGTTATTATATGCAAGTACATGCATGTGTGGGGATGTATATATATAAGTGTTTGCATGTGTGGGTATATGTATATAAGTGTATGTATGTGCCTATATGTATACTCGTATGTAGATGTACACGTGTGTGTACGAACTATGGCGTCCATGTGTAGGTATATACATGTGTAATGTGTGTGTGTTAATTCCCCTCCCTCTCTGTGTATGGTTGTGTGTTACAGCGGTTACGGAGTCGTTCGTGCGACCCGAACTCGAAAACATAAGATTCGGTTTGTACTCGTTGTGGACCGATATACTGGCGATTTGAAGACCGACCCATGAGATGATCTGGAGATCCAGACCGGTTCGTACAGTGCAGACTTGATGGCGTTTTGGACCCAAAACTGCGTCATTTCATGCAAGTTTACACGATGCTCTCCTCTTTGACTTTCATATTGATTTTAATTCTACCTCTTAATTATAAGCTATGGATATCATATCTTATGACCGTTGATACCATCATGTGATCATGCTTACATATCAGCTTTTTCTCCTCCCATTATATGACTAATTATTGTATTCTTGATATTATTACCGGAACCGTCTCGTGATCATGTTGCATTGCCTTACATATTATGTTTGCATCTCATTCATGTACATGCATGCATCCAACTAGAATTGACATAATCTTTGCTTGTATGTGATAGACTCTAACATGAAAATTTATATTGATTAATGGATAAAGACTACATATCGAATGATATTGTGATCCTGATATTACAAGAAATTAATCAAGGAAATCGACCATTATAGTTTGAAGAATTATTCGAGAATATCTTGTTGGATTATGTTATATATGATTATGACTGATTTACTAAGACCATTGGATTACATACTGGATGACACTGACATCACATGCACTACTTTGCATTTGCACTTGGTATTGCCACCGTTTACATTGTCCCATAATCTTGATACACATTATATTCACTTTTTGATATTGATGTTCTTGATATCGATTTCTGATCCTGTTACACTGAGTCACACACTATCTTGCACTTATATTGATTAATTAAATTAACCAAGTCGGGGCTACTAGGGAAGACTGGTAGAAGGAAAATCAGGGAGGTGTGCTTGGAAGGGTGACCCCCTTGTGGGTTTGAATTCCACATGTGATCTTGTGTTCTTGTGATTTATGACCTGTTATTACATGTTACATGATACCTGAGTACAATGAACTGTCTCTCTCTGCTATGAGGATTCACTAACGCACTACTTATTTGATATGCAGTTGTCCTGTGGGATGGGGCACAGAATGATTGCATTAGTAAAGGTTAATAAAATGCTAGACATATGTACTTCATCATGTTATCGATTCTGACCTGCACAGAAAAATACAGACTTTTAGAGAAGTGGTAAGTCCTCGATGCTACCGCTATAGCAAGTGGCTATGCGAGTCGTGATCCAAAAAAGAGACAACGATGGAAGCATTATGCAAGTTTCTTTATTTTAATTTACCAAAACTAGTTAATACCTATTCTCTAAGTTTTATAAAAAGAAATTAAAAAAATTTAAGTTATTTTAAGAAAGAGATGGTAGAAGAAGAGATGGTGGTGGTGTTGTTGTTTTAGAAACAAATAAAGAAAAGTGTTGGTGCAAAGATCAGAAATAAAAAGAAATAAAAGAAGAGTACTTACTACTATTTGAGTCATAATCATAATGAAATTTTACCTTAGCATGAAGTAAAGCGAAGTAACAGAAAATAATAAAAGAAAGCAAGGCTTTGGCGAGATCAAACACAATGAAGAAAAGTGGGAAACCTCCATTGATTGTCATCTTCAATATAAGTTTTTTTTGAAAGGATTACAATAGTGTCACTCTATAATAGCTCTTTCTCTCTTTTAATCATGTAACTATCTCTAACCTAAAAGAAAATAAAAAATAAAAAAATTACATTGAAGAAAAGAAAAACCTAAACTAACCTAAATCTCACTCTGGAGTGGTGCCCTTTCTGCCTTCGAGATATGAGGGTATTTATAAGAGAAAATTAGAGAGATAGAAAGAGTATAAAGATAAGGGGAGCTGACTATTTCTGAATTTGAATCTTTCCTTTATCTCCAAACTTGACTTGATTTATCCATAATATTTTTGTGAAAATTCAATTCTGATTTGCAGCTTATTAACAAGTTGATTTTTGAATATGACATATTAAATGATAGAATTAAAACCAGTTATCAACATAATAATTGTAGGCCTTTAGTCTTCTTTTTGGATCATTTTGAATCATCATATTTGAGTTTTGGTAGCGAAAGTTACGATTAAAATGCTAAAATATATCCAGTCTGAATTCGAATTTAAATTGCTTCATCTCTTCCGTTGATCTTCTCTCTATCTATTTATCCTCTTGGATTTTTACTTTGTATTTTAGAATTAATAAGATATCTATTTATCTTTAGTGAAACCGATAGAATTTTCAAATAATCTATTTTTCTCTTGAAATTAGATGATATTATCTTATTTGAAAATTCTATTTTCAGATAAGATAGTTTTTAGAACCTTTGAATTTGAATCAATCCCCTTTCTTTTGAATTTTTGAATTTAGTTAGATAAATTTCATACTTATCTTCTCCCTATCATACCCTACATGAATTAGGACATTAAGACAAGTTTTTTGCAATATTCATTACAGAATATATGTAAGAATGTAATAATATTTATGCAATATATGTGTCCAAACACATCATATCCTGCATTATCTTCAATGATCTAGCTTGCCTCGTACTGATCCTTCACGTGATCTAGTACCTGACGTATATTTTCGTGATACTAATACTTGAGACGCCTATGACATACATTATCTTGATTACATGATATTCTTGGATGCCATGTGATTTTAACTTGTGATCTTATGTTTTGTTATCTTGTGATTATGTTACATGATAATTACTTATCCAAGACATCTCATGTTCATTCATGTCACAACAAGCATGCACGATCTTATTGTACTTGATCTATCATCCTAATTATTCATGTTGTTGTTATTACTTTCAGTTCTCGATACTGCCAACTATATTGTTCTTATTATTTCAATGTCCTACTTGTACTATTACTGCATTTTCATATTCTCTCTTCTACTGTTCTTTTCCCTTCATATACTCTTCATGGTCCGATCCTGATGGACCTTTATTATTTTTTAGTATCTATATTCAGAAAGCCAGTAAAGAGAGTTGATTGAGGAACATATTATGGTTTAGCCTTACTTTGGTGAGTTAGTTTCTCTTTCTTGACTAGTTTTGTTTAGATACAATGGATGATATTGTTGATGATTCTGTATTTTATATATGTGCTTTTATCCCTGTGCTTGGTTGTATATGCATATATGTGTGCTATCCTACTTGTTATTGGCAGCTTAAGATATTCATAAAAGAGATTTCACTCTTCGTGAGTATCTGCTGGCCATTGTCACGTACCTGTACACTGTATTTTGGGAAGCGGGGCGTGACAACTTTGGAGGGGTTCTGTAGACTGTCTAAAAATTATTAAAGACAAGTCCTTAAATGTGAACCTCACTCCAACATGAAGGTCGTGTTTCACTCAAACGCGAACCTCGCGTCAAATTGTAAACACAGATCTGAGTCTGTCCAGTGTTCCGGTAACCCCCTGATCCCTGATGTACGTATCACCGTATTAGTACTCAATATGACGTGTAAAGTTGATTTGACCTTTTTGGTTGTCAGACTGAGCCAGTTTTAGTTTTAGATATTATTTTCTAATATTTTAGATTTTTTAAAATTTTTTGAAAATTTTCTAGATTATTTTGGAAAATCTCCGAAGTTCGGTGTCGACCGATACCGATAATCGGCTTTATAATTTTAATTTACAAATAGAGTTGAATTTTAAGAATTCACTTCCATATTGTTCTTTAGAATCATATTTTCTACATTAGCGTATTTTTCAAGATTTTTTTGAATTTATCAAAAATCCGGTCGAACCGGTGTCGACCGGTATCAATAATACATTTCAAGATTTTTAATTTGCAAACTATGCTAAATTTCTTGAATCTAATTTCACATTATTCTTCAGCGTAATATTTGCTATTTTATAAATTTTTTGGGAACTGTTCGGAACTACTTAAAATTTCATCCAAAAAAATAATATTAATTAAATACTATTAAATCCCCTTTTTCTATTTTCTTTTCTTTCTTTACTTCCAAGTTTCCCACTGCCTCTCTTCCACCGACTCTCCCCCTCTTGATTTCTCTGTATCTATCTCTCTAATCTGTCTCTCTAATCCCAACTCCCCCTTTCTAATTAACTCACTCTTTCTCCAATTCTTGTATCTCTCTCCAAGCTCTCTCTCCCTCTCTCTATTATTCTCACTCTCCTTACTCTCCTCCCCCTCTCTCTGATCACAGGCCAACAGGGCCATGCCCAGCTGCCAGGCATCGGCCTACAGCACCGTCGCGCGCGGCGGCGCCCGTAGCCCCGTGATTAATACACAAAAGTGCATATTTTACATCATAATTCCCATGCATATTACAAATAAGTATGTGATTTTTACTCCTCTTCTCTACATATTTGCAGGTACACACTTAAAGGAGAGTTAGCCAATTAATTACCTTAATTAATAATAATTAAGGTGATTAATTAAAGATTAAAGATAAAGCCAAATCTCAAACCAGATCCAGAGAGATCCGCACAACAAATGAAGATTCTAAATATTACACGTGGCTAACCACCTAACAGACAAATCCTACCAGAAAATCTGGGCTCAACGGCCCAGATTTTGCCGCCAACTTGCAAGTACTTCCAGAAGGAGCGGCAGTTACAAGTCTGTTTGGCCTCGGATTTTGCGCCAACAGAATATCTTCTGGATCCTTCACCTTGGTCTATAAATACCTGGACTTTGACCTGCGAAAAAAAGGACTGAATGGAGAAGAGAGGAGATTAGTTTAGTATTGTAATTTTCATGTATTTTTCTCTAGGTTTAGTTCTTTAGATCCCTCTTCTTCTTCCCTAGAATTCAATGTAAAAGAGAGTGATTGTGAGGGAGAGAGCTTGTGTAATCAAGAGTGACACTTGAAGCAACAAGGATTGATCCATCCTCCTTCCTCTACTTGAAGCTTGGTTCTAGTTTTCTTGCATTCTTTAATTGCTTTCTTTATTGCTTTGTTTACTTCTTGCAATTTACTTCATGCTTTCTTATGGCTTGTTGTAGCTAAATTCTTATCCATGTACTAGTTTACCACTAGCTTAGCTTACTTCACTAACTCATGGGTGATTGCCTTTGTTAATCTTGCAAGTTGTATGATCTTCTCTTCTCCGATGGTTAAACCACCATCTTGCAAGTGAGAAAGTAATTAGGTCAACACGCGAGACGAATCCTAAGCCGATGGAGTGACAACATTAGGCACGCATTCGCTATCAAGGAGTCTAGTAAGTCTTGGCAAGCTAGCAAGGTAAGCTAGTCATGGATCTATTCTTTCTTTAAGTTTTCTTTCCTTTTCTTGTGAATACCACATCCACTTCTTGATTTCTTTTCCCACGACTTTTCCACCATGAACATATCCATCTTTTCTTTTAGTTTCTTTTGTAATTGATTCACTAAGTTTATAAGCAAGAGAAGAATACTCGTTTGTTCACTTCACTACCACACGTAAAGCTTCCATCGCGAGCTCTCCCTGAGAATCGACTCGGTATAGCCCTATGCTATAGCGGAGACAAGAAAGGGTACATCAAATACATTTACTACATAATAAGTACACCTCTCTAGTCTAACCAAATTTTTGGCGCCGTTGCCGGGAGAGCAACATTTTTTGGTTTAAAGTGAAGTACTAAACGATTCTTCTTCTCTGTTGCAGGTTACAGGAGAAGAAAACAGGAAAATATTCATTGCAATAACATACAAGTGGACCTGAGCCTCTGCTCAAGAAAGCAGAGACCAGGATCCCTCCAAAGTGCCGCGGATCCACAAGATTTGCCGTGGAAACGCGGCACAGAGGAGTTCACTCCTAACAAAATTTCTGCAGGGGCTTCAGATCTGCAAAACACATCTGCTTCTATACTTGAAATCCTGTATTTTTCACCATATACCTGCTAAATTAAAAAACAGTAAAAAGTTGGTTGAAATTGTTAAAATTGTTTAGACACTTGCATCTCTAGGCAAGTGTCTTTCAATTCTTTACTTTTACTGTTGAAGAGTGCTGGAGGCAAGGTACGTGTTTGCATTGCATTTAGACTAGGACAAACTCCTTGCTTGATTTTCATGCTTTGAGTGTATCCTAGCTATATTTCTTGTACACTTGCACAATTCAAATCTAAGGGCATACCGGTAAATAAGATAAGGTGGGGGAGGTCATTACCTTTCCTTAGCCCGAAAATCATTTTCCCAAGCACTCACTAACCCAAGCCCTAATTTAAAATAAAGTAGACGTTGGCCCTAGGGACATCTCGGACTCACTTAGGAGATTATCCTAAGGGGAAAGGTGTTGGAACTTAACTCTTGCAAAATCAGTGCCTAGGAAAGAGGTTGAGGGCCGAAAGCCCGAAGGTTGCTGGTTACTTAATTAAGGAACGTCTTCGGACGGAAAACCTCCCACCAACCTTACCCTTCCCTGGCTGATTAGCTTGTGGTTAGAGTCTGCACTAAACCTCCCGTGGACGGTCTATTTGTTAGGAGTCGTCTAGGTCTAAGTCTACACTAACTTAGGTTAGAATTTTTTCTTTTCTTTTCTTCTTTTGTTTGTTTGTTTGTTTGTTTGATTTTTGTTTGTGATTGTGTGATATGGCTTACAATTACAATTCTTTCCATCCATATGTCACACACACTCCATATTCGGATAAATCCAACCCGTGTTTTATAATATGCACCAACCACATACACCGGGTTGGCCTTATCCGAATCAATACGACCCATACACCCCATCTAATGATTATAATGTCCAAAATAATTTTAACTCTTCATCGAGTCATTGGGGATTCACTTACCCCGAGTCAAATTTTCAAAATCCTTGTCCATCATATTCACCTTGTCCACAATATTCATTTCCCAGTCCACGTCATACACTCCTTTTTCTGAGCCTCCATTTGAAGACAAATCTGACTTATTAAGGAGTTTAGAAGCTAATTTACAGAGAGCTGAGCAAACACTTCCAGAACCATTTCCCTCTCCAGTTCCACAGTATTTTCAAGAGTCTTACTCAGTTCCACCGCTTCCTAATGAACAACCATTTGTCATGGAAACGAGTAAAGATTTCTTGTGTAAGTCCACTCTTCCATCACCACACATTTTTGACTCACACTATTCACAAACTTTCCAAAGTCAAGATTCCTATACTCCCATTCTAGAACAATCATTTGAAGATACATCAATTCTAGAAAAGAGTATAGACATCTTGCAAGAGTCTATGTTACAATATCAAAAATCACATGCCAAGTCTATCAATAGTGTGAAAGAACAATTGGATAACCTTCTTAGGAAAGAGGAAACTCTATCCTATCAACATTTGACTAATCCAGTTATACCACACTCTATTGATATGACTCAAGACTCTTGTCATCTTGGAAATCCAGATTCAATTTCAGCACAATTACCTGAACTTGTCCAAACTTCAGATCCAATTGATACATTGGCAAGTTTTTCATTTCCTAAACTTGAACTTGTCCAAAATTCAAATCCCGTTGACATTTTGGCAAGTTTCTCATTTCCTAAAAATGAACTTGTCCACACTTCTGATCCAATGACAATTTGGCAAGTTTTCCTTTTTCTGAAATTGAACTGGAACATGATTTTGATCCTGAACTTCCACTTGATGATTCCATATTACTTCCTGATTCAATCATGACTCCGGTGTCTTCACATAATTTCACTTCATTTCCCAAGTCAGAATTGGATCCATTTCCTATCCATTGTGAAATTGAATCACCAATCTTTTATGATCACATAGAACTTGGCCAATTCCATACTTCTGAAAATCCCATTGATAAATTGGCAAGTTCTCCACATTTTATTGAATTACATGAGGAATGTGATCTTGAACCCCAACTTTGTGATTCAATTCTTCTTCCTGATTCCATAATGACTCCGGTATCTTTACCTCACTTTAATTCTTTCCCGGAATCAACCTTGGATCCTTTCACAATTCACAATGAAGTTGAATCAACCATCTTTGAGGATCATGTCGAACTTGCCCAATTTTTCACTTCTAAAGATCCAATTGACATTTTGGCAAGTTCTCCATTTTGTGGAATTGAACTAAATGAGATATGTGACCTAGATTTGCACATCTGTGATCCAGTTCCAATCCCTGAATCATTATTGACTCCAGTTATATTACCCAATTTGAGTAACCTTCTAGAGTCAGTTTTGATTCCCATCCTTCCTGAACTGGAATTACAAATTTTTGATAGTCACATTCCATTGTTGGACAATTCATGTGGACTTGAGTTGACATTTCTTGACTTGGACACAATTTCTGACCTCACTTCGACTCCTGAACCATCACTTGATTTAAATCATAATCCTGAGTCGGTATTCCTTCCAGAGTCCAAGTCAACTGTTCTATCATTTCATCTTCCATTCTGGGACAAGGATCTTGATGAAAATGACTCTGAAATTATTAGGAAAATCTTGAAATTAGATGGGGTCATGTACATAATTAAAATAACACATGCATACATCATTTTTGTGGGTCATATTTTTGCTATTTTGGTGGGTTCCTGAAAACCCAAAGAAAAGATGATTGGGCCATGTTCCGTGGACCAATCAGACCACCACCGGAACCACCACCTTAAGGTAATTTTTCCTTCCCTCTTCATTTTTGTTTCATGCATACATATATCATGATGCATTGAGGACAATGCATGAAATAAGTGTGGGGGAGGGTTTACTAACATAGAGTTTTAGATTTTCTTTCTTTTACATTTCTTTTAGAAAAAAATAATGATAATAAAAAAAAATATAAAAATAAAAAAAAATAAAAATAAAAAAATAAAAACTTTTTGAAAAAAGAGACAAAGTTTTGATCTATTTTTAAGAAAATTAAGATGTATCTTAGAGATTAAGAAAGCCTTAATTATGACATCTTAAATCTAGTTGAAGTAATAGATCTTGTTTGAAATTATAGGCTAAGTAAGTAAAATTGAGGAGATATTTTTATCTTGAGTTTTTTGCCTTAGATAATATGCACTTTACACTTACACATTTCTTGGGATGGAAACAAAGACCAAAAATGCCATATAAATAAATAAAAAAAATATAAAAAAATATATATATATATAAATAAAAGATCACTTATTAAGCTGGAAAATTGTGCCTCAAGAAGCATGATGACTCACGCCTAACAGTGATCTCACTTATTAAGCTGGGTAATTGTGTCTCAAGAAGCATGATTATTCACGCCTAACGGTGATTATGAATAATCCCCCTTAGTTTTTGTGGCCTTTTTCACTCGAGTCCTTAAACCCGAGGGATGTTTCCTCATCTGGTGCCCTAAGACCATCTGGTTTGGGAGTCATCGGTTATAGGCTCGCTACATGGGTGAACTAGAAAGCCTAATAAAACTAAGGGAGAAAAAGAAAAAGAAAAAAAAAAAAAGAGATATATATATATAGAAATAAATGGCTTGATAGTTGGAGTTGAAATCCCAGGAAATCTTCACTTACACGGTGTGCATATTATCTAGGTTTTATGAAAGATAAAATATTCAATCCAATTTTGAACTCTTACCTTAATTAAAAACAAGATCTTGCATGGATACTAAATTTAAGGAAGAATAATTATAGGTGGACTTATGACCTAGGATCACTTATATTTTTGCAAAAATAGTTTGTAAACATGTCTCTTATTCAAAATGCGTTTTCAAATTACTAACATTTGTCTTCTTTCTTTATGGATTTTGTGGGTGTAATCCGCTGAAAACCCTCAGGAGACAACACTCCTCCTCTAGGGTAACCTAGAGGTTTAACGGCTTGTTGCACATGCTCAGTGCAATCGCGTCACCTGCGAAAGTGGTGTAATAAAATTTGTAGTTTAGATTTTCTTTTTTCTTTGTTTTGCTCGGGACGAGCAAAAGAATAAGTGTGGGGGTGTGATTAATACACAAAAGTGCATATTTTACATCATAATTCCCATGCATATTACAAATAAGTATGTGATTTTTACTCCTCTTCTCTACATATTTGCAGGTACACACTTAAAGGAGAGTTAGCCAATTAATTACCTTAATTAACAATAATTAAGGTGATTAATTAAAGATTAAAGATAAAGCCAAATCTCAAACCAGATCCAGAGAGATCCGCACAACAAATGAAGATTCTAAATATTACACGTGGCTAACCACCTAACAGACAAATCCTACCAGAAAATCTGGGCTCAACGGCCCAGATTTTGCCGCCAACTTGCAAGTACTTCCAGAAGGAGCGGCAGTTACAAGTCTGTTTGGCCTCGGATTTTGCGCCAACAGAATATCTTCTGGATCCTTCACCTTGGTCTATAAATACCTGGACTTTGACCTGCGAAAAAGGACTGAATGGAGAAGAGAGGAGATTAGTTTAGTATTGTAATTTTCATGTATTTTTCTCTAGGTTTAGTTCTTTAGATCCCTCTTCTTCTTCCCTAGAATTCAATGTAAAAGAGAGTGATTGTGAGGGAGAGAGCTTGTGTAATCAAGAGTGACACTTGAAGCAACAAGGATTGATCCATCCTCCTTCCTCTACTTGAAGCTTGGTTCTAGTTTTCTTGCATTCTTTAATTGCTTTCTTTATTGCTTTGTTTACTTCTTGCAATTTACTTCATGCTTTCTTATGGCTTGTTGTAGCTAAATTCTTATCCATGTACTAGTTTACCACTAGCTTAGCTTACTTCACTAACTCATGGGTGATTGCCTTTGTTAATCTTGCAAGTTGTATGATCTTCTCTTCTCCGATGGTTAAACCACCATCTTGCAAGTGAGAAAGTAATTAGGTCAACACGCGAGACGAATCCTAAGCCGATGGAGTGACAACATTAGGCACGCATTCGCTATCAAGGAGTCTAGTAAGTCTTGGCAAGCTAGCAAGGTAAGCTAGTCATGGATCTATTCTTTCTTTAAGTTTTCTTTCCTTTTCTTGTGAATACCACATCCACTTCTTGATTTCTTTCCCACGACTTTTCCACATGAACATATCCATCTTTTCTTTTAGTTTCTTTTGTAATTGATTCACTAAGTTTATAAGCAAGAGAAGAATACTCGTTTGTTCACTTCACTACCACACGTAAAGCTTCCATCGCGAGCTCTCCCTGAGAATCGACTCGGTATAGCCCTATGCTATAGCGGAGACAAGAAAGGGTACATCAAATACATTTACTACATAATAAGTACACCTCTCTAGTCTAATCACCCGGGTCGCTGCGGCCAGCCTAGACTACTCCACCCCTCTCCCTCTTTCCCTCCTCCTCTTCTTCTTCTCCTTCTCCTTCTTCTTTTACCTGTTCTTCTTCTTATCTCTTTCTCTCTCTCCCCACTTCTTTCCTTTCTCTCCAACTCTCTCTATTCCTCTCTCTTTCTCTGCGCATCACCGCCGGCGAGGTAGAGCCACCTCCGCTGAGGCGGCGCAGGCGAGGCCTGGCTGTCGCTGCTCTCCCTGCCCCTCCTCTTTATCTCTATTGGGTTAAACCCAAAATTTTAAACCCCTAACCCTATAACCCAATAATCTAAACCCAATAACCTGCTACCCAAATTCACTAACCCATTGCCCATGTAATTAAGTTTTGGGTTTGGGTTTCGATCAAAACCCGGCCTATTAGTCACCCAAACCCGCATCCATAACTAATAAAATTTCATAAAAAAATCCTGTTAAACATATTTGTTGCATTTTAAATCCTTATTAATTACATGTTTAACCTATTTATATGGTTTCTAGCTTTCGGGCGATATCTGGAGCATTCAGAGTCCAATTTGGACAAATCTGGAGTCGTTACAATCATGGACGACAAGCTACATCCCTGCAATAACTAGGCGAGTGTTTATTTTATAAATTATATTTTATCATGTTTTAATTGCTTGCTTTATTTAATAAATTATGATTATTGGTAAATCACTGTAATATTATTTCATAAATCATAATTGTCAGTAAAACAATATAATTAGAATATGCATGATTACTCTTGAAACATATTCAGTAAAATAAAATTTTATTTTATTTCTTGATTTAATATAAAATATACGTAAATTTTTTAAATATCAAGCAAATATTAAACAATGGATTAAAGAAATTCGGATTAATGTTAATTATTCTAATCAATAAACTAATAAATAAATTGATAATATTTAGCATTGTTGTGAGGAGTTGGAAAATAGATACTTGTACATAATTATCTTATAATATCGAATATAGTGATAATAATGAAATCGTTATAACAAATCTTGATATATATATATATATATATATATATATATATATATATATATATATATATATATATATATATATATATATTATAATAACACATGTTCATGTTATACACCTCACCCTGACACTGTCTATAGTATCTGAATCACGTGCACTGAATACTGTGCATTTACATTCATATATGTTATGACTCTGGACACCGTTATTTCATGTATTTGTAAAACAATAGACACGGGTATACTATCACATAGAATACTGTCATTTCATATACATGTATTATCGTTACACAGATACTGTTACACATGATACTATTATTTTATAATCATATACCACTGATACACGGATATGCTATTCCACTAGATACCGTCATTCCATACATTGTATCATTGCTATATGGAACTCTGTACACAGTGATTTCATGTTCTTATATTACTGTTACAAAGATTCACTGGTATATATACGTTGATTGTTTCTGTATTCCTATTGCATGGATCACTGCACCTATTACATAGATTATTGTTACATGGGTATTCCTGTAATCCCGTTACATGATTGTTTCTCGTTATTGATATTGATATATATATATATATATATATATATATATATATATATATATATATATTATATATATATATATATATTATAATATATATATATATATATATATATATTACTGAACATGAATGTTGTTGATATATGGTGTGTGGAACTAAGTGCCATATGGAACTAAAGCCACTGGGGCCACCTCTAGAATCCCACATCTCTTATTTTCTGTTTTCTATTATCTTGTTTCATGCTATCAATAGAACTCATATCCTATTATCGTGTTATATATATCATGCACTGTTATTGTTCATAATATACTGTGTACCTTAAATATATTAAATTAGCATGGGGTTTGGGAGAAATTTGATGGTTGACTAGATCTTGTTAGGTGGATGTCTGAATGCATTGTTAGTCCCACTGCAGGGGATGTGGTAGTGCTGGCTACCATTTGTATTGTATATAGCTCATTGACATGAGCTTCTTGTTTCTTGCTCATGTTCTAGCGGGTAGCCCTGGTCTCAGCAGCCAGGTGTTTGTTTAAGGCCGTGGTCCCGGGTATGCACGGAATATACCTACCTGACAAGTGCTTCTTAACCATTGGGTTTTCAGTTAATATAATAAAACGATATGAACAACAATGACGTTGAGAATGCTTGTTATTTGGTCACTGTCTCGCTCGAATTATGGTACCTGTATGCCATATTCAAATGGGTCCATCTGGGATGCGGGCTCCAGTATGAACTGCCAGTGATATGGGACACTAGAGGAGATTGATTAAAATACCAGGCGGTATTGATTGTTATTATTGTATAAATAACATGACCTGACCGATACATGTATATTACTGTTCACTTGTACTTGTTATTATTCCTGATATTTTCTCTGCTATTATATCACTTGTATAAGATGATTCACTTCATAGTACTTGTTACACTTTATGTGGTGACACACTATTCTTGTGCATGTATATTCTACATTCTATGTATTCTGTTTCATGTATATCCTAAAGACACTGTTACCGTATAATCACATCACTATAGCATTGTTATTCTGCATACTTTATATTTACATGTTCATATTCATTACGTTACCATTATGCTACCATTATTGTTAGATCAAACATGCATATAATAATTAAACTTGCTACATGTTACTTATGCGCATTGATGTAATTAGGAATACTTAATACAATATCATGTCACGCATATCGAGACTAATATAAATGGTTTAACTCTATTGACTGGAGTAACATAATTCCCTAAAGTGACTTACTTATTATTTGTGGTAGCACAACCCGGACATATAAGCTGATATTAATTACACAACACTAGATACTATTGTGGTAATAACATTATTATAACATGCTAGGTATTGATAATGTTAAAATATGACACTTGTGTATTTTTTTGATTGTTATTATTATCATACTATATCACTGGTATTTAAACATGTATTAGATATTATTATCTTTATTGTATTATTATAATATATATTACTACATCCTTCATTTTACCAGTAGGCCGCTTTCTGACGATCCTGAGTTTGTGTGCCCAGGTTGGAGATATGCTATATCGTATTGTCAGATATTTCACTAGATTCACATAGGAGACTCGTCATCGATACCATTCATAGGTATCTTTAGTATTTAGCCTTTATTTCCTTATTTATCCATATTTCTATATCTATCATGATCACCAACCCCTTTCTGGAGGTATTCTTGTACTTATTTAATGCTGAAATTTTTATTTATATCATGTTTATCCCTGTACTGAGGCTTAGCTACGTACATGAGGTCGCTCTATGTATGTACGTTGTCATAGCATCCCCATATCTGCGGGATCGAGGCGATACAATTCCCTTTTAAAACGCAGAGCTTAACCAAGCCTGTGTTCCAGTTCAAACACGGATCTCAGCCAGAGTCGCGCTCCAGTTCAAACGCGAAGCTCAGCCAAAGTCGCGTTCCAACTCAAATGCGGACCTCAGATAACTCCGCGTCTCAACTCAAACGCGAGACTGCAAGCTCAGCGTTTCAACAACAGGACAGAACTCACGAGAGTCACATTTCTGTTGTAACTGCCTCATTACTGGGTCAATTAACACCCAGATAATGTGGGGAGTTAATATCAATTATGGAGGGAATCTAAGGTTAATTTTACCTATGAGTACCTCTATAAATAGCCATGAATACTATTGAAATTCTTCTTTTTTTGGAGAAGGAGAAAAACAACCATAAAATTTAGAAACTTTGGGCATTCAAAAGAGAGAGAAAGAAAAAGAAATTTTTTCTTTAAAAAGAGAACACCCGCACTTGCCGTGTCCAAGCGGAGTTATCTTACATCCTTAAAACGATTCAAGAGAAGCTTGCCATTCAGCTGATCAACAGAGAACAAGATTCACTCTCCATCGCCGCAGAAGAACCAGTCCTTAAACAAAGGAGAGATTCAAATATCCTCCCTCTTTTGTAATCGGATCGTATCCGTTGTAATTTTTTTTGCAATCAATAAGAATTTTACTTCGCATTTTTCCAACAAATAAACCATTTGTTGGGGATTGAAAATTTAAGCGGAAGACAGTCTGACTTCTCTATCTATAAATGGGTTGAATCCTTTGTATTGAAGTAATCTTTGCCCTCTCCTTTGAAAATGTAATATCCCTAGTCAGAAATACTGTATTTTTATTTTCCTAAAGTATTTATTTTGATTTACTAATTATTTTTAATCAACTTAATTTATTATTTTCTTTCTTGTTATTATTATTATTATTATTATTATTAAATTTGAAAATTATTTTTAAGATAGTAAATGGTATTTTAGCTTTATATATTATTACCATTATTAATTATCAATATTTTTAGTTACTTACTACTATTATCTTTATATTTACCATTATTATTATTAATTGTTATTTAATTATTACTACCATTATTTCATTAAGGTTATTATTTATTATTACTATTAGTGTTATTGTTATTGTTTTCTTATTCTTGTTATTATTCTTAACTATTATTGTTACTACTACTATTATTAGAATTATTGTTACTATTATTTATTATTATTAGTGCGGGTATGTATGCATATAGTATGTATGTATACGTATACTTGTATATGTACGTGTGTAGGTGTACACGTATGTGTCGGTGTGCTCGAGAGTGTTTTGTTTACATTTATATTTATTTGTATATTCGGTTGCATGCTACAGTATTTCGGACCCGTCCAGTGGATCCGAACCCAGCTATAGGAGACCCAGACCCGATCCGGATTCGTGCTCGTTGTGGACCCGATACAATGGTGTTTCAAAGACCGATCCATGGGATGATCCGTAGATCAGTACCAGTTCGTGCAGTGAAGACCAGATGGCGATTCGGTTCCGAAACCACGTCATTTCATGTGAGTATTCGTTATTGTGCATTTACCATTGTCGGTATGCCTTACATGTTGCTCTTATCATTTCATGTGACTTTCTATTATATTTTATCAGTTTGATTACTTGTACCACTTTATGAGACATCTATGAATGTTCACTTTAATTACCTAGTTGATATGAGCTTGTTTCAGTGTCATTTCATGTGTTGATAGTTTGGTGTTGTTGGTTTGGGCCTAGTTAGGATATACCTTAGACAGTGACTCATTTTGATCCACTGGTTAGTTAGCCCAGTTCATATTTGAGGACAGATGACTTGTTTCATGTAGAGTACTTCTTAGACTTATTAATCTTTCATTTGGTAATAACTTAGGTGATGATTTATTCGGGTATTGATGATGGACTTGTTATGATGTTAGAGATTGGATTTCTTGATGCTTGGATCAGTATATGGACTTAATTGGAGTTTGGGTTGAACTTGGATTTATGTTATTTACATTGGATATTGATCAGTATTTAGATGTGACTGTTTTAGTTGGGTTGTGATTTGGATTGATCTTGAGTTAGAATTGATCTGAAAATTTACATTCTTTATAACGAAGCCTTCTTTGTATTAAGATGAGATTGACGTAGCTGGATTTATAGTTGAGTATTTGAGATTTATCTAGATGATATTTTGCTAATGTTGAGTATTAGAAGTAGATATTCTAGACCATATGTTGTTTGAGGATGATTCCCTACTTAGATATGATTTCGGTATGTGTTTGACTTGTTGATCTCGAGGATATACCATGTGCTTCATGTTTAGTTATTGATTACTTCAGTTAAGGAATGGAGATTGAGTTATTATGATAGTGACCTAGTCGATATTGATGATCTTGTACTTCAGAGTTATCAGATAGCAGTTATCAGTTTATCAGTTATTGGTGAGACTATTTGTTGGTGATCATATTATGTGTTCAGAGTTTATGAGAGTTGGTAGATATCTGTATCAGTTACCAGTTGTTAGTGGCACCTTTGTGTTAGTGGCTATATCTCCAGTATTCTATTTCAGATGTCAGATATTAGTTGTTAGCTACTCAGTTTTTAGATATCACAGTTGTCAGATATCACAGTTGTCAGATATCAGTTTTCAGTTGTAAGTTGTCAGATTATCAGCTAGTATTGACATCAGCAGTTGTTGGAGATATCAGTTATTATTACATAATAACTCACATTGATTGCTCATTAATAAAAGATGCCATAACCCGGGGAACAGGGGTAATTGCCTGATGATGCATGTCGTGTATTTTGAAAGGATTTATTATGGTACCGAGTTGTAGGTTCTAACTATGGGGAACCAAGGTAGTACTGGCTACCTATTCAGTTGTCAGTTGTCAAGGCTACGCCCGGATTACGGCGCCACACTAGTTGTCTTTTCGTGTGGGGCTATGGTCTTCAGTTGTCAGAGCCTTGCGACTTGTCTTGGTTCAACGCCAGGGGTGTTAGACCGTGATACCAGGCATGCACGGTACTCTTCTAAAACACATGCACTACATTGGCATGAAGTTACAACAACGATAACTTTGTTTGATTTGTGAGAAAATAGCTGTGGTATAGGCCACAGCTAAGTACTACATTAGTTAGGTTAATAACAATCAACCAGACTAGTGACATGTATTAGGTTGCACATTCAGATATTAGTTGTTTGTTTACAGTTGTGATAGTTGACTTTTTATCTACATACATGTTATGCAGTTATCCTTTAGTTATCTGTTGATCATGTTATTTAGTTATCTTATGACTGCAGTTTATCTTTTTATTATTTTGTGCACATTGTTTATATGGACGAGCTCTCCTCTTTACACACACACTCACCAGGTCGCTTTCTGACGACCCTGGATTTGTACGTCCAGATATTGGACGCTTTGTTTCTATTGTGCAGGTGTTCGTTGAGACTGTACGCTTCGCGAAGAGCTGGAGCTTCTCCCTATTCGATTCCAGTATTCATATCTTTCTAGCCTTCGTATTATTTCTTGATTCTCGTTATATTTAGATTCAGTTGTTATTCCAGTCTTCATTAATATAATATCATGCTTGGATGCTTATATGTGATATTGCAGTAATCATGATTTATTACAGTTTAAATTTATAGCTTGTTTCGGGTTACTTAAGGTTTAGCGCGTATACGTGAGGGATTTTCCTTGCGTATATGCGTCCCCGACTCGTGTCGCGTCCCGCTCCAGCGCATTTTGGGAAGCGGGGCGTGACAGGGTTTTCTTGGTATCAGAGCCTAGGTTTTCGACTTGCGATGTTGAATCTTTGACTTTTGTTTCGCAAGAGAGACCTAGTTCTTACCGGTAACTTGAAACAAGCATCGTTACACTGCAGTATACATATACTATCCATTATGATATTCAGTCCATTTGAAATTGGCCGTCCTTCTTTTGAAAATCCTTATCTTTGATCTTTTGATATCCTTGAATTTTTACTCCTCTTTTAGAGTGATCCAGATTTTCTTCTTGCTTCTTGTCCTCCTTCCTGATTATATTCCTTGACTTTATCTCTTGAGATTAGTTATTTTGTGTTGAAACCAGTAGCAGAATCAGAGTAGCGCAAGTGGAAGCGTGGTGGATTTATGATGTGCAGAGAAGTGACGTGAAGCTTGTTTGTTTTCTCTTTTGATCCTTGAATTCTTTTTACCATTCCCTGATTTATTTGAATTTCGGGGATGAAATTTTTATAAGGTGGGTAGAATATAATATCCCTAGTCAGAAATACTGTATTTTTATTTTTCTAAAAGTATTTATTTTGATTTCCTAATTATTTTTTTAATCAACTTAATTTATTATTTTCTTTCTTGTGATTATTATTATTAAATATGAAAATTATTTTTAAGATAGTAAATGGTATTTTAGCTTTATATATTATTACCATTATTAATTATCAATATTTTTTAGTTACTTATTACTATTATCTTTATATTTACTATTATTATTAATTGTTATTTAATTATTACTACCATTATTTCATTAAGGTTATTATTTATTATTATTATTAGTGTTATTGTTATTGTTTTCTTATTCTTGTTATTATTTTTAACTATTATTGTTACTACTATTATTACTATAATTATTTGTACTATTATTTATTATTATTAGTGTGGGTATTATGCATATAGTATGTATGTATACGTATACTTGTATATGTACGTGTGTAGGTGTACACGTATGTGTCGGTGTGCTCGGGAGTGTTTAGTTTACATTTATATTTATTTGTATATTCGGTTGCATGCTCAGTATTTTGAACCCGTCCAGTGAGATCCGAACCCAGCTACAGGAGACCCAGACTCGATCCAGATTCGTGCTCGTTGTGGACCCGATACAATGGTGTTTCGAAGACCGATCCATGAGATGATCCGTAGATTAGTACCGGTTCGTGCAGTGAAGACCAGATGGCGATTCGGTTACGAAACCACGTCATTTCATGTGAGTGTTCGTTATTGTGTATTTACCATTGTCGGTATGCCTTACATGTTGCTCTTATCATTTCATATGACTTTCTATTATATTTTATTAGTTTGATTACTTGTACCACTTTATGAGACATCTATGAATGTTCACTTTAATTACCTAGTTGATATGAGCTTGTTTCAGTGTCATTTCATGGATTGGTAGTTTGGTGTGTTGGCCCAAAGGCCTTCCACTCTAGTTTTGATGATGATTAACTAATGTAGTTATGTTTACTAATAATCTTGTGATGTTTAAGTTTCAGATCATTAACCAAGATATTAGTTGGTGACTAGCTTCAACAAGGTGTTTAGAAGCTTTTCATGATGATTCCAGGGCCAAAGCTTCAAGATCACACATTGCCTAGCCCATGGATGGAGTTTTGGAGCAAGGCTTCTTGTTGACACAAAGACTTAGGTATCCATAGTTTAGATAGTGTGTTTTAGATCCATTTGTAAAGTTTAGTATAGTTGATATGCTCAAGTGCACAACACACACGTTTCATGATTTGGATTTTAGTTTTCATGGATAGTAAATCAAAACAAGTTTACTTTATTTCTATGTATATTAGATATGTTCTAGATATACACACATGCTTTAAAGTTGCTAGACAAACTTATTTTGACTATCCTATTCATGTTTTGGAAAAATCAAGTTTGATAAAAATACAAGTTTTGTTTTTGATAAAATTTGCAAGACTCAAAAATGAATTGATATGATTGATATATGTCTTGAAATTTTTTATCACAAGTTTGTGTTTCCATATAAAATGATAAAATTATTTTTGGTGATTTTTAGAAGTGTTAAAAGATTTTTATAAAATATTTTTCCCAAGTTTTCTGACCCAGTTTTCAGTTCCAGACTCAACCAGTCGACTAAGCCAGGTTATTAGTCGACTTGGCTGATGCCCGGTCGACCGGGCCGGTCGACTGGACGTGCACAGATCTGTGCACGTTTGGAGTCACTGGGACGGTCGACCGAGCCGGTCGACCGGGTCTGAGAGTTCTGCTCTCGGGTTGTTTGGGTCGACCGTGCCGGTCGACCGGGATAAGAGCTCTGCTCTCTGTTTGTTTGGGTCGACCGGGCCGGTCGACCGCAGTTGCCCAACGGTCATATTTCTGACCGTTGGCGGTCGACCGGGTCGGTCGACCGGCAGCCTGTCAGGCTGCCAGCTCAGCCTAACGGCTAGTTTTCTGATGGGCCTATATAAACCCCATCTCTTTGGGTTTTTGGCCAAGTTTTTTAGAGCAAATTTTTCCTGACTTCTTCAGTGTTTTAAAAGAGTTTTCAAAAGAGTTTTAAGTGCCAAAAGATCAATCTTAATTGTTTTTAAGTGTTTTGTTATTTTCAAAGAAAACAAGTTTTTGGAATTGATTTCTTGTTCTTTATCTCCATATCATTTTGGTATTTTCCCAAGAGATTTTCTTTGATCAAAACACTTGTGTTTTCCACACTTGAGCTATATCTTCTATCCTATTCTATTAGGATTTTGTATTTGTGGAAAAAGGAAAGAGGTTTGTGGTTGAGATATACCACTTGTTGTAAACCCTTGATTTCTTGGTTGATCCCTCTTTGGTAGAGGTTGAGGTTGTTGTATTGGGTTGGAGTTTGCTCCCTCTTTGGTAGAGGTTGAGGCTTGTGGTTTGCTCCCTCTTGTGAGAGGTGGAGTTTGGTTGTAAACCCTCTTCGGTAGAGGTGTTGGTTGTTATGGTTGTTTGGCTAAGGGCCTACCCCTCTTGTGTGAGGAGGTGTTTGTTTGAGAGAGGAGTTAGGTACTCCATTGTTGTACAAATCCTTCTCGGTGAAGGTTCCCTCGGTGGGAGTCCTCAGTGGACGGTATAGTGGATTGGAAATCCTACACGGTGGTGTAGGCGGGGATGTAGAGCAAGGGTGCTCGAACCTCGAAACATATCTTTGTGTTTGCGTTTGATCCACTTGTCTCTAAACTCTCTCTCTTTACATTTGTGCAAAGCATCATACTTCATTCATATCATATTTGCTTGTGTTAAGCATAATTCATCTTGTCATATCATATTTATTTGCTTGTGTTGTGCCTTGCATAATCCATATTGCTATATCCTTGATTGCTTGGCTTGATTGAGTGTGCACATTGCTTGGATTGCTTGTGTGTGTGCTCAACTTATACTCATCCAACAAGAGCTTCACATAGCGCCTCAACCCATTTCAAGGGGAATCAAGGGGAGTTAATCCAGAGCCTCGAAAGGGGAATTCGGCTACACTTGTTGTATTGTATTAGTTTGTGCATAATTTGCATTAGCTTCCGCATTTAGCGCACTTAGTTTTACATTAAGTTTTAGATTAGCACTAACACCTATTCACCCCCCCCCCTCTAGGTGTTTTTTTCAATTGGTATCAGAGCTAGTGCTCCTGATACTTAGGCTTAACATCCTAGGAGTGAGATCCATTTGCTTGCTAATCTATTTGTTTGCATTTGCTTGTTTGCACACATTTAGTTTACCATGGCCTTCATGACCCCACCTATGTATGACCCTTCCAACATTCATGTTTGGAAGATTAGGATGACCGTTTATTTGCAAACCCTAGGTCATAAAGTTTATCTTGCTATTACCAAGGAATCCTTCCTTAGTGATCGCAATCATATAGGGGCCAATGCACAAGCCCTAGAGGCCATTAGAAGCACATTACCTAAAGATTATCTTATGTGTGTTTCTAACATTGATTCCGCCTTTGCAGTATGGAACAAATTGACAACAACAACCACCACCTCGGAGCTTCAAGTGCAAATTCAAGAAGAGGAATCTAGTGGAGAATCCGATTCACAATGCTTCATGGTCCAAGGGAATGACTCCCTTGAGGTACATTCGGAACCCCACTTAGATAGTGATGATTGCTCTAGTTCTTCATGTGATAATTTTGATGCCCATGCTCTAAATGAAGAATTTTTTATTGTTTGTGAAAAATTAATTGAAAATTATAAGATTTTGAAAAAAAAAAGTCTAGAAATTGAAAAAGAAAATAAGAGTTCGCATTCTAGGCTTGATTGTGTTTTGCAAGAGAAGGTTGAGGTTTATAATGAAAGGGATTCATTGAGATCTCAATTGGAACTTGCACTAAAAGAAAATAATTTTTTAAAAACTAAAAATGATTGCCATGCTATTTTGAAGAAAAATGAAAATTTATCTTATAAAGTTGATTTTGTTGTAAAAGAAAATAATTCTTTGAAAATAAAAATTGATTCTATTTCAAAGGATTTAGAAATTTGTTTAAAGAAAAATGAAGTTTTGAAAAATAAGATTGATGAACATGTTTGCCATGCTAGGATAGTTTCACCTAGATCACCCCTTGCATGCTCCACTTCTTCTATGATTAAAAATGATATAAATATGTTGAAGAAGAAAATGGATTATTTGGGCTCCACTCTGAGCCAATGTGCTAAGAACCATACACGGTTGGAAACCTTGGTTCGAAAGAAACAAGTTCCATCATTTATGCATGCACACCCTCCACGGCATACACATGCTCCACACGGACACCATCAACACATGTATGCTCATGTGTACACATGTACACATTGTGGCCGAAAAGGCCATCTTGCTAAATTTTATTATGATAGATTAAATGTTTCAAATTTAGCAAAGAAATTTGTTTGGGTTAGGGAAGGGACTAACCCCCATGGACCCAACAAGATGTGGGTACCAAAGACCACCCCTCCTATTGTTTTTGATGTAGGTGTGGGCTCTCACATGACGTGACAGTGATGACACCTTGGAGTGGATGCGTTCCGGACTTAAAGGAGATCAATTGGATGCATCACTTTCAAGGGAAAGTTTGGTGGAGAGGACCACCTTTGTTTTGGAGATATAGAGCGGTGCCCTCATTAGTTTTGGTATCGAATCTCTAACTCCTTATGTTTACATGCTTTCCATGTTTATCTTTCATAGCATGATTTGATGTTTAGTGATCATCTTGAATATGTCATGTTGATTAGATTAGTGTTATACTTATTAGTTGGTTGAAACATCCATGTTTTATATGGACTTATATTTTTGTGTTTTCACCTTGGTTAAACTAATTTGTATGACCTAGATCTAATGCACATGCATGTACATATTGATCATATATGATTTGTATTTTATGTCTTTGATATTTTATAGCATGTTTCATTGTCTATGGATTAGTATGTAAATGCCATGATTATTAGATCCTTGACATACATATATAGTATTTGAGACACACATGCTTATATGAACCCATTCTTAGTGTTCTCACTTTTGTTTAAGCTATAATGTACATCATGAATCTAATACATGTGAATTTACATAGTAATCATGTTTTAGTTCTATCATGATGATTTCTATATTATGTTTTGATGCTTCTTGTTAAGATTACTTGTTTAGATGTTAGTTTTCATTAAGACTAGGATTTATACTTGTACATATAGTGGGCCACAAATAAATTTATATATGTTTGAGCTTGATTGCTTATTTGAACCCATTAGATGTGCTAGTATAATCTAGTTTTGATGATTCATACATTTTAAACTTGTATTCCCATTTTGGATTTGTTTTATGAGTTTTTCACTTCATGTATATGTTTGTATTGCCAAACTTTAAGATATACATGTATACCCCTTGAGTCATTTGCCTTTTATGCAAATCTATATATAAGGACTCAATTGTGTTTAGGGATATGTATGTATACTTATTGTGTTGACAATTCATACATATACCATGAAATGAAATTTGTTTTGATGAAGATTTAGATTTTCTTGATTTTGTCTTTAATTGTTTAACTTCATGTATATGTCTATATTGTCCAAACTATTAGATATACATGATTATCCTTTTGAGCCACGTGCCTTCATGCATATACACTTTGTGGACTCGTTGTGTTTTGGATATGTATGTATACTTTAGTTTGTATTAGACATACATATGTCATGAAAGTTAAATAAGTTTTGATGATTTTCGTGTTTTCATGATTAAGGAATAATTGAGCTTAATGAAAAATTTTCATGATTATGATATTCACATTGTATTTGTACACTCACTTTTATTGATTACTCATGTTTTGTTTTTAGTCAAAATTATGCTTAATTGGATTAGAGTGTTGATTTTCATGTGGATTCCCTATTTCATGGAAATTATTTTTAGTTTATTCCTTGCTTGAAGGATTTCGCACTAGTTAACAAGTTTTTCATTTTGACTAGTTCGTATTCTTCAATTTGGTAGTGTTTTTCAAACTAAGCCTTATTTCAAATCTATTTTTGAAAACCCCTACCATCCATGGGAGGATGGATGGGAGATCATGGTCTTGTATGCTTTAAAATGAAAATCATTTAAAACTTGAACCTTAATTGGGAGGTATTGTAATATGATGTATACACTTGAACTTATTGCTATGTCAATTGGTATCATTGAACTCTTTCAATTGGTATCATTTTTGATCCTTTTGTATACTCATATGTTTATTGTGTATGTATATTTTCAATTGGTATCATCTATTGGTGATTGGTACTCATTCTATTTCATACACATATCCTTGTTTTATTAAGATATAAATTTTCACAAAATCTTGTTTATGCTAGTGCTTGAGCTTCAATTTTGTTTTAATTGATTATTTTTAAATTGGTATCAAGCCCATGCATTCTTTTAGTTGGTATTTCATAAAGGGGGAGAAAATTTAATTTTGTCTTTCAATTGGTGATTTTTCAATTGATATTTGTTTCCCACTCCCTTACTTTATGATTGAAAATTTCATATTGGTATCATATGTTTAATATGAAAATTATTTACAATTAGTATCAAAATTTTGTTTAGACATTCAAATTTATTATGTTGAATTTCAATTGATATCAAGATGCTTCATGGACATATTCATCTATTGATATCATGTTGTTTATAGTCACCCCTTATTGACCTTGTTTTTGTTTTAGACAAAAGGGGGAGAACATTGTTTTATTGTTTTTGATTGACTTAAAAGGGGAGAAGATTTTTACCCCTCATTGTATTGTTTGGATTGTTTAACCCCTTCTTGATCCTTTTGTTTGACAAAAAGGGGGAGAAAAATTTGTTTGATTTGATTTTACTTTGAACCCTTTGTTGATGATTGACAAAAAGGGGGAGAAGTATTTGAGTTTATATGCATGTTTTCATTGCTTAAGGGGGAGAAGTATTTGTCTTCCTTGTTATTTATGCATATATGTTTTTGTATTGCAAATAGGAGAAAAAGATAGATTTTGATTTATGCTTATTGCATGTTTTATCTCCATACTTGCATACATATTCATGTGTTTCATTTCCATATCTTGTTATTTATGTCTATGCATGAGTTAAGGGGGAGCTTCTTTGAAGCTTAACTTTAATCCATGCATATATAACTCCATGAGTTTTGTCATCATCAAAAAGGGGGAGATTGTTGGCCCAAAGGCCTTCCACTCTAGTTTTGATGATGATTAACTCATGTAGTTATGTTTACTAATAATCTTGTGATGTTTAAGTTTCAGATCATTAACCAAGATATTAGTTGGTGACTAGCTTCAACAAGGTGTTTAGAAGCTTTTCATGTGATTCCAGGGCCAAAGCTTCAAGATCACACATTGCCTAACCCATGGATGGAGTTTTGGAGCAAGGCTTCTTGTTGACACAAAGACTTAGGTATCCATAGTTTAGATAGTGTGTTTTAGATCCATTTGTAAAGTTTAGTATAGTTGATATGCTCAAGTGCACAACACACACGTTTCATGATTTGGATTTTGGTTTTCATGGATAGTAAATCAAAACAAGTTTACTTTATTTCTATGTATATTAGATATGTTTTAGATATACACACATGCTTTAAAGTTGCTAGACAAACTTATTTTGACTATCCTATTCATGTTTTGGAAAAATCAAGTTTGATAAAAATACAAGTTTTGTTTTTGATAAAATTTGCAAGACTAAAAAATGAATTGATATGATTGATATATGTCTTGAAATTTTTATCACAAGTTTGTGTTTCCATATAAAATGATAAAATTATTTTTGGTGATTTTTAGAAGTGTTAAAAGATTTTTATAAAATATTTTTCCCAAGTTTTCTGACCCAGTTTTCAGTTCCAGACTCAACCAGTCGACTAAGCCAGGTTATTAGTCGACTTGGCTGATGTCCGGTCGACCGGGCCGGTCGACCGGACGTGCACAGATCTGTGCACGTTTGGAGTCACTGGGACGGTCGACCGAGCCGGTCGACCGGGTCTGAGAGTTCTGCTCTCGGGTTGTTTGGGTCGACCGTGCCGGTCGACCGAGATAAGAGCTCTGCTCTTTGTTTGTTTTGGTCGACCGGGCAGGTCGACCGCAGTTGCCCAACGGTCATTTCTGACCGTTGGCGGTCGACCGGGTCGGTCGACCGGCAGCCTGTCAGGCTGCCAGCTCAGCCTAACGGCTAGTTTTCTGATGGGCCTATATAAACCCCATCTCTTTGGGTTTTGGCCAAGTTTTTTAGAGCAAATTTTTCCTGACTTCATCAGTATTTTAAAAGTGTTTTCAAAAGAGTTTTAAGTGCCAAAAGATCAATCTTAATTGTTTTTAAGTGTTTTGTTATTTTCAAAGAAAACAAGTTTTTGGGAATTGATTTCTTGTTCTTTATCTCCATATCATTTTGGTATTTTCCCAAGAGATTTTCTTTGATCAAAACACTTGTGTTTTCCACACTTGAGCTATATCTTCTATCCTATTCTATTAGGATCTTGTATTTGTGGAAAAAGGAAAGAGGTTTGTGGTTGAGATATACCACTTGTTGTAAACCCTTGATTTCTTGGTTGCTCCCTCTTTGGTAGAGGTTGAGGTTGTTGTATTGGGTTGGAGTTTGCTCCCTCTTTGGTAGAGGTTGAGACTTGTGGTTTGCTCCCTCTTGTGAGAGGTGGAGTTTGGTTGTAAACCCTCTTCGGTAGAGGTGTTGGTTGTTGTGGTTGTTTGGCTAAGGGCCTACCCCTCTTGTGTGAGGAGGTGTTTGTTTGAGAGAGGAGTTAGGTACTCCATTGTTGTACAAATCCTTCTCGGTGAAGGTTCCCTCGGTGGGAGTCCTCGGTGGACGGTATAGTGGATTGGAAATCCTACACGGTGGTTTAGGCGGGGATGTAGATCAAGGGTGCTCGAACCTCGAAACATATCTTTGTGTTTGCGTTTGATCCACTTGTCTCTAAACTCTCTCTCTCTTTACATTTGTGCAAAGCATCATACTTCATTCATATCATATTTGCTTGTGTTAAGCATAATTCATCTTGTCATATCATATTTATTTGCTTGTGTTGTGCCTTGCATAATCCATATTGCTATATCCTTGATTGCTTGGCTTGATTGAGTGTGCACATTGCTTGGATTGCTTGTGTGTGTGCTCAACTTATACTCATCCAACAAGAGCTTCACATAGCGCCTCAACCCATTTCAAGGGGAATCAAGGGGAGTTAGTCCAGAGCCTCGAAAGGGAATTCGGCTACACTTGTTGTATTGTATTAGTTTGTGCATAATTTGCATTAGCTTCCGCATTTAGCGCACTTAGTTTTGCATTAAGTTTTAGATTAGCACTAACACCTATTCACTCCCCCCCCCCTCGAGGTGTTTTTTTTCATGGTGTTGTTGGTTTGGGCCTAGTTTGGATGTACCTTAGATAGTGACTCATTTTGATCCACTGGTTAGTTAGCCCAGTTCATATTTGAGGACAGATGACTTGTTTCATGTAGAGTACTTCTTAGACTTATTAATCTTTCATTTGATAATAACTTAGGTGATGATTCATTCGGGTATTGATGACGGACTTGTTATGATGTTAGAGATTGGATTTCTTGATGCTTGGATCGGTATATGGACTTAGTTGGAGTTTGGTTGAACTTGGATTTATGTTATTTACATTGGATATTGATAAGTATTTAGATGTGACTGTTTTAGTTGGGTTGTGATTTGGATTGATCTTGAGTTAGAATTGATCTGAAAATTTACATTTTTTATAACGAAGCCTGATCTGCATTAAGATGAGATTGACGTAGCTGGATTTATAGTTGAGTATTTGAGATTTATCTAGATGACATTTTTCTAATGTTGAGTATTAGAAGTAGATATTCTAGACCATATGTTGTTTGAGGATGATTCCCTACTTAGATATGATTTCGGTATGTGTTTGACTTATTGATCTCGAGGATATACCATGTGCTTCCTGTTTAGTTATTGATTACTTCAGTTAAGGAATAGAGATTGAGTTATTATGATAGTGACCTAGTCGATATCGGTGATCTTGTACTTCAGAGTTATCAGATAGCAGTTCTCAATTTATCAGTTATTGGTGAGACTATTTGTTGGTGATCATATTATGTGCTCAGAGTTTATGAGAGTTGGTAGATATCTGTATCAGTTACCAGTTGTTAGTGGCACCTTTGTGTTAGTGGCTATATCTCCAGTATTCTATTTCAGATGTCAGATATTAGTTGTCAGCTACTCAGTTGTCAGATATCACAGTTGTCAGATATCAGTTTTCAGTTGTCAGTTGTCAAATTATCAGCTAGTATTGACATCAGCAGTTGTTGGAGATATCAGTTACTATTACATAATAACTCACATTGATTTCTTATTAATAAAAGATACCATAACCCGGGGAATAGGGGTAATTGCCTGATGATGCATGTCGTGTATTTTGAAAGGACTTATTATGGTACCAAGTTGTAGGTTCCAACTATGGGAAACAAAGGTAGTACTGGCTGCCTATTCAGTTGTCAGTTGTTAGGGCTATGCCCAGATTACGGCGCCACACTAGTTGTCTTTTCGTGTGGGGCTGTGGTCTTTAGTTGTCAGAGCCTGGCGACTTGTCCTGGTTCAGCGCCAGGGGTGTTAGACCGTGGTACCGGGCATGCACGGTACTCTTCCAAAACACATGCACTACATTGGCAGGCAGTTACAACAACGATAACTTTATTTGATATGTGAAAAAACAGCTGTGGTATAGGACACAGCTAAGTACTACATTAGTTAGGTTAATAACAATCAACCAGACTAGTGACATGTACTAGGTTACACATTCAGATATCAATTATTTGTTTACAGTTGTGATAGTTGACTTTTTATCTACATACATGTTATGCAGTTATCCTTTAGTTATCTGTTGATCATGTTATTTAGTTATCTTATGACTGCAGTTTATCTTTTTATTATTTTGTGCACATTGTTTATATGCACGAGCTCTCCTCTTTACACAGACACACTCACCAGGTCGCTTTCTGATAACCTTGAATTTGCACGTCCAGATATTGGACGCTTTGTTTCTATTGTGCAGGTGTTCGTTGAGACTGTACGCTTTTCGAAGAGCTGGAACTTCTCCCTATTCGATTCCAGTATTCATATATTTCTAGCCTTCTATTATTTCTTGATTCTCATTATATTCAGATTTAATTGTTATTCCACTCTTCATTTATATAATATCATGCGTGGATGCTTATATGTGATATTGCAATAATCATGAATTATTACAGTTTAGATTTATAGCTTGTTTCGGGTTACTTAAGGCTTAGCGCGTATACGTGAGGGATTTTCCTTGCGTATATGCGTCGCTGACTCGTGTCGCGTCTCCGCTCCAGCGTATTTTGGGAAGCAGGGCGTGATAGAAAAGTTTTGTTTCTGGCTTTTCACCTGTTGTCCTATTCAGTGACCATGTGTCCTTCTCTTCTCTTTATCTGATGGAGGAAAGAAAGGTGGTGAAGATGGTGGTTGGACTCTCGCTGCTTGGGAGCTTGTCTGGCGTGATATATCAGTCATCGTGATTGGCTCTTCATGATACATTAACCATCATGACGGGGCTCCATCATCGGGAGCGGTTGCTTGATGGCGCGCTTCAATTGGATCCGATGATTTGGTTCCTCGTTGCTGGGTTTTTGGGGGCGAAGATCATTTTAAAGAATATGATCTTCCCTCAATATAGGGCGTACGAGGATGAAAGAGAGGTAAATTTTATCAGATACGTCAGAGGATGGTTTCTTGTCGCTGAGCCTGATCCTCTTCCTCAGAGCACCATGGTGGGAAAGATGTTCTCTCCCTCTGGTGTGTTCTGTCAGAGTATGTTATAGACTGCCTAAAAGTTATTGAAGGCAAGTCCTCAAATGCAGACCTCACTCCAACACGAAGATCGCGTTTTCACTCAAATGCGGAGCTCAACCAAGCCTACATTCCAACTCAAATGCGGAGCTCAACCAAATCAAGCGCGGAGCTCAAGCAAGCGTACGTTCTAACTCAAGCGCGGAGCTCAAGCAAGCCTGCGTTCCAACTCAAACGTGGAGCTCAACCAGAGTCACGTTCTAACTCAAACGCGGACCTCAGACAACCCCTCGTCTTAACTCAAACGCGGAGTTCAGCCAGAGTTGCGTTCCAACTCAAACGCGGACCTAGACAACCCTGCATCTTAACTCAAATGCGAGCCTGCGAGCCTCATGTTTCAACAGCAGAACAGAACCCACAATGGTCGCGTTTTTATTATAACTGCCCCCATTAATGGGTCAATTAATGCCCACGCAATGTGAGGAGTTTGATGTATGTGCTCTATGTATATGTTTTACATCACTTTTATGCCTATTATTTGCCATATTTAATGTTGCATGGGTATTTTATTAGTGTTATTTTGCAGATTTTCAGGTCAAAGTAAATTAGAAGAAAAGAGAAAAAAATTGGCGAATCGTTGACATCAAATGAACAAAAGAGATGCAGAACCAGAGATCGGAAGCAGAGTTGAAACATATCAACAGAGCCTTCACGCAAAATCAGAAATTCTGCAAAAAAATAAGACTGAAATGGACCAAGAGTTTGGCCACCCACCTGTAGATTTTGACTAAGAAGCCATGGACCAGCCAACGAGAATGCCAACTCAAAGATCAACACGAGTCAAAAAGCGGAGCGCCAATACAGCAAGAAATTCGGCCAGCTAGCTGAATTTTCAGCCAGCTGGCCGGACTATGGCGGTGCTTATGGATAGAATTTTCCTAGAAATTCATATAAATTAAGAAACTTAGGTTTTTGTATTCGACTAACGTTCTACTGCTCTCTGTTCTATATAAACGCCGCCAAGTCTCTTGTGAAAGATACAATTTTATTCTCTCTTTTATTTTGAACAAAAATCAATAAAATCCTATTGTTTAGCCATTAATTCTCAGAGTACTTTTAGCAGGAAAGTCTCAAGGCTTCATCTTTATTGGTGTTCTCTTACCTTTCTTTTACTTTCTTTTAATTTATTCTATTCCATGATCTCTTTCAATATTATAATGTGTTTCATTTTCATGGTTATGGACTAATTTTTCATAACTAGGGGCATGATGTAGGGATTGTATTAAGAATATAAGATTATATTTTATACAAATTCTTCTATGTGTTTTATAAAGTTTAAATCTTTTATATGCTAAGTTGTTAAATCTTGTGCCTTATTATTACAATTGGTGCACACAATTGATCAGAGGGTTAGGTTAGAGTCTGAGAGAAGATAACCTAGCAAAATCTTTTAAGATTAATAAGCATAACTCAAGACGTTGAGACGTAAGAGTTGTGCAGTCAAATAGGAATATTCATCATACTTAATGCATCCTCTGACTAGCAATTTACTAGATTGAGAGATTGTAGATTCTAAATTTAGAAGATAGAATTGATATTATTCGAGAGAAAGTACTGATTAGGATAGAAAATTTTGATTGTTAGCATAAATTGGATAAATTAGCACAAGTATAATATTTTATCTGATTACAATTACTAAAATCATTACCCTAGTTCTTTTCATAATTAAAATAAACTTTTTTGTAATAGTTTAATTAACATCTTCCAACTAAATTGATTATTCAAATAGAACTAGGAAAGATTAAGTTGGTACCTGAACAACAATCCTCGTGGGATGATAATTTATTCACTCTATATTACTTGTTAATGATTGGTACACTTACCATTCGAATTTGCACATCAAGTTTTTGACGCCGTGGCCGAGGAATGTATAATTTTCAATATCAACAATATCTCTAATTATTCTGATTTGAATTCTATTTGCAAATATAATATAAAAAAATTTTCTCTGCAGGTTACAGGAATTCCAACCTCAACAAAGTACAAAGTTCGGCCAGATAGCCGAAATTTCAGCCAGGTAGCCGAGTTTCTATTCTGAATGGAGTTGAGTTTTCTCCAGATTTACTGTTATTAGTAGATGAGATGTTTTAGGAGTGCAAAACTCATAAAATCTGATCTAGAGATTAACAGAACCTTTAGACGCTTGCTCAAGGAGAGACAAGATCGAGAAAAATAATGGCGGAAAAAAATGAGAGAAAAGCTTTGAGGGATTACGCTGTTTCCTCTCTTACTAAAATCAATTCATGTATCATTGCACCGACAATTCAAGCAAACAATTTTGAACTAAAGCTGGGATTAATTCAGATGGTGCAACACACATGTCAATTCGGGGGACTCCCACATGACGAGCCCAATGAGCACACTTTAGTTTTCTAGAGATATGCGACACACAAAAGATTAATGGTGTGCCTCCAGAGGTAATAAGGCTGAAACTTTTTTCTTTTTCTTTGAAGGATAAAGTGAAGACATGGTTCAATTCTTTACCCAAGAATACCATAGCAACATGGGATGAGATGGCGAGTAAGTTCCTCACAAAATATTTTCCTCCATACAAAGTGGCAAAACCACGAGGAGATCTCACAACATTCACTCAACTTGAATTTGAAAGTATTTATGAAGCTTGGGAAAAGTGCAAAGGATTGATTAGGAAAGTTCCACATCACGGACTTCTTGCTTGGTTGGAGATCTAATTCTTCTACAATGGATTGAATCCAAATACCAAGATGATAATTGACGCGGCCGCGAGAGGAGCACTTACGGGCAAGGAACGTGATGAGGCATATGAGCTTCTTGAGGAGATGGCCTCAAATAGTTACAAGTGGCAATCAGATCGAGCGATGCCTAGGAAGGTAGCCGGGGTACATGAGATAGACGCAATCTCTACAATACATGCACAACTTGTACTATTAACAAAGAAACTCGATGCAACCAATGTAAGCGCCATCCAAACTCAAAACCCTCTATATGCTGAATTTGCTACAGGGCAACCAGCCAATGGAGGGCAAGTTGGCAACTTTGGGTTTCCTTCAAATGAGTAGGCAAACTACGTGAACAACTTTCAGAGGAATAATAACCCCTATTCGAACACGTACACACCAGCTTGGAGGAATCATCCAAATTTAGGATGGGGCGAAAATAACAACAACAGTGCTCTAAGGGCGAATAACTTTCAGCAACAGCAAGGCCACTCCCACTACAAGAGAAGAAGCCAAACCTAGAGGAGACAATGCAACAGCGCGCCGCTACTACACAAACACTCATGACCACCACAAGCACCAACCTGATGACCAAGCAGCTGCAATTCATAACCTAGAGGTGCAGATGAGTCAAATTTCTAGCCTGCTGTCCAATCGACCCCAGGGATCGTTACCAAGTAACACGGAGGTAAATCCCAAAGAACACGTCAAGACAAAACGTTAAGAAGTGAAAAAGTCCTAACACAGGACCAAGTCTCCAGAGAAGAAAACTCTGCTCCAATAAACACTGGAGATGAAAACTCAGAAAAAGAGAAGAAGGCAGGAGATATACAGAGCCAAAATTCAGTTAGCTGAAATCTCGGCCAGGTAGCCGAATCCTGGGAGATTCTCAGGCTCTGCAAGATCCTACAGAGAAGTCAGTTATCAAGCCATATGTTCCCCCACTTTCATTCCCCCAGAAACAAGCAAAGGACTACAGATAAGCAGTTTGTTCAATTTCTAAATATTTATAAAAAACTACATATTAACATTCTTTTGCAGAGGCCCTAGCACAGATGCCCAAATACACAAAATTTATGAAGGAGATCCTAAGAAATGAAATAAAACTTGAGGATCATGAAATAATAATGTTGAATGAAGAATGCAGTGCTATTCTGCTAAACAAGCTTTCTCCAAAGCTTAAGGATCCAAGGACTTGCACCATAGGAAATTCTTATTTTGAAAAAGCCTTATGTGATCTTGGTGCTAGTATTAACTTGATGTCTCTTTCTGTGTTCACGACCCTGGGGTTAGGAGAACTAAAACCAACTAGCGTATGACTTCATTTGGCGGACAGGTCCATCAAATATCTAAGAGGTGTAATTGAAAATGTGCTAGTAAAGGTGAAAAGCTCTACTTCCCTGCAGACTTTATCGTACTCGACTGGAGGAGGACAGGGAAGTACCTCTCATTTCCTTGCAACGTCCATTTCCTTGCAACGGGCAATACATTAATAGATGTGCAAAAGGAAAAATTAACTCTTCGTGTGTAAGATGAAGAAGTCACATTCAATGTCTTTGAGGCGATGAAATATCCCTCCAACCAAGATGAATGTCGTTATATTGACATAATTGAGAAGGTGACGACAGAAGTGTTTGAGAATGAGACCCCAGCATTACCACTTGAGGCATGCCTCATTCATTCAGCAACCATCACTGAGGATGATTTTGAAAGAAGGGAGTATGTAAACTACTTGGAAGTAACAACATCATTGCCTAAGTATGGGAGGCAACAGATTGAAAAGCTTGGAGCAAGTACCTCACCAGCTCCACCATCCATTCTGGAGGCACCAAAATTAGAGCTCAAGAAGTTACCACAACATCTAAGGTATACATTTTTAGGTGAGGATTCTACACTACCAGTAATTATTTCTTCTTCTTTGATAGGTAATGAGGAAGAGAAACTCTTGCTTGTGCTAAAAGATCACAAAACAGTGATTAGTTGGATAATTGCGGATATAAAAGGTATAAACCCTTCAGTTTGTACGCACAGGATCTTGATGAAGGAGAACTATAAACCTTCGATTCAGTCTCAATGCCGCTTGAACCCAGCAATGAAGGAAGTGGTAAGAAAAGAAGTGTTGAAACTTCTTGATGAAGGTATGAATTATCCTATTTCTGATAGTTATTAGGTCCATCCGGTTCAAATGGTTCCATAGAAAGGAGGCATTATAGTGATTAAAAATGATAATAATGAGCTAATACTAATTAGGACAATCACAGGGTGGAGAGTGGGTATGGACTATAGAAAACTTAATATTGCAACCCGTAAGGATCATTTCCCATTATCTTTCATTGACCAAATTTTAGAGAGACTTGCGGGTCATGCATATTATTATTTTCTAAATGGATGCTCAGGGTATAACAAAATAATCATAGCACCTGAAGACCAAGAAAAGACAACTTTCACATATCCTTATGGTACATTTGCTTACAGGAGAATGCTTTTTGGTTTATACAATGCACCAACTATATTTCAAAGATGCATGATGGCTATCTTTCACGATATGGTTGAGCAAATTATAGAAGTATTCATGGATGATTTTTCAGTTTTTGGTTCTTCTTTTGATACATGTCTACGTAACTTAAATCTAGTTTTGCAGAGTGCGAAGATACAAACTTGGTCCTCAACTAGGAGAAATATCATTTTATGGTGAAGGAATTGTGCTTGGATATCGTATATCTGAAAAAGGAATTGAGGCGGACCGTGCAAAGATTGAAACCATTGAAAAGCTACCACCTTCAACAAATGTGAGAGGCGTGAGAAACTTCAAGTCATGCAGGAATTTATTGACGATTTATCAGGGACTTCTCTAAAATTGCAAAACCTCTATGCAATTTATTAATGAAAGGTGCATCATTTTGACATTTGCAATGATTGTTTGCAGGCATTCGAGTTATTGAAGGAGAAGTTGATCACTGCACCAAACATAGTGACACCAGATTAAAGTCTACCCTTGGAAGTAAAGTGCGATGCTAGTGATTATGCACTAGGAGCTGTAGTGGGACAAAGACGGAATAAGATCTGTCAAGTAGTGTACTACGCACGCAAGACATTAAATGAAGCACAACAGAATTATACAACAACGGAGAAATAATTGCTTGCTGTGGTATTCGCTTTTGATAAATTTTGTTCTTATTTGATTGGATCCAATGTTATTGTATTTACAGATCATTCTCCCCTCAAGTATTTGCTCGAAAAGAAAGAGGCCGAACCAAGGTTGATAAATGAGTCTTGCTTCTCCAAGAGTTTGATTTGAAAATTTGAGACAAGAAGGGGGTGGAGAATCTTGTGGCAGACCTTCTGATCGAGGAAAAAGCGTGCACAAAAGTGTATGTTTTAAAATCACGAGTTAAAAGTGCATGCTTTGGCTTCCTCGATACTTTCGTTATAGCATAGAGGCTAAATGGGTCGAATCCACAAGGACAGGAAGCGATAAAAGCTTTACTAGTCTATTCATGCGTGTGTTTAGGGTTTTTCTATGTTTTAAAGAATGAAAAGAAAAAAAATCAAAGAATAGAAAGAGAAAGATACGGTGAAAACAAAGAAGTGGGAAAAATAGAAAAGATGATTTTTGTGATTTTTGATATATTTCTAAAATAAACTAAAAAGAAAAGAAAACACATGACTACTAACTATTAATGGATCCACTAATCATGCTAACCTCTTAGTGATAGTTGCCTCATATGTTCCTTGGCCATCACTAGTCCTTACTTCAAGAACATTACAAAGCATGACCCATAAGATAACTCATCACATCCAAACTCAACAAACAAGTGCAAGCTATACTTTAACTATCAAAACTAAATTAGAGTAAGCATGGAATAAAGTAATGTTAGCTTGTTAAAGAGTTAGGATGTCAGAGTGTTAGAATCCATCATCATGAGCCATTAATGGCTCTTGCAAGAGAAAGGCCAAGTAGTGGCTATTAGATTCATGTGGATTATCAAGGAGTAAGCAAGTTAGTGGTTAGCAGTTAGTTGTCATGAGAGAAAATTAGCTAAGCATCTAAAAAGAGTTAGAGAGAAGAAAACAAGTAAAGATAAAGAGAGAATCTTTCATAGAGTGTCACCCTCCATTACAAGCACTCTTGCTTTCATCCCGTGTACTACTCTCTTCCCTATTACATGATCTACAAGAAATGAAAAATACAAAAGAAGAAGAAGAAGAACAACTAACCTAAACTACCATAAAAACTACATACATGAAAAAGAAACAACCCTAAAATTCTCCTCCAAACTCCTCTCTCCTGAGCTCTGGAAATCCCAGGGTATTTATATGCAAAAAGGGGCACCAGGGAGAGTGTATGGAGCCGCGTGTCGAGTCAAATCTCGACACGCGGCTCCATGGTTCGATCGCAAAAACGCAGCCAGGGCCGCAGCGTCGCACGCGTGGACCCTTCTGCCACGCACTGTCGGTTAGTCCCCCTTCGGTATATGTTGCTGGTTTCTGGGTATGGGCACCTGATTTTGACAGAATCTCCTTCCAAAGTCGATGACTATATGTGTAGGCTTTAAATCATCAATTAAATGAGATTTTTGAGCTTCTTCTTCATTTCATGTCATGGACCTAGAAACATACAAGAGAGTTTTATTAACAGAATTTAATATTGAATAAATGTGAAGATGTGGTATGAAATATGCATATTAGAGACTAATCACACTCCCACACTTATCTTTTGCTTGTCGCGAGCAAAACAGAAAAAATAAAAAAATTATTATACCACTTTCGCAGGTGACGCGATTGTACTGAGTATGTGCAACAAGCCTTTAAACCTTTAGGTTTCCCCTAGAGGAGGAGTTTTGTCTCTTGAGGGTTTTCAGTGGATTACACCCACAAAATCCATAAAGAAAGCAATTAAATGTTAGTATTTTGAAAATATATTTTGAAATAGAGAAAAGTGTTGAAACATTTTTGTGAAAATTTAAGGGATCCAAGGTCAGAGGTTAACCAGAAATTATTCTTTCTTAAACTAAGTCTAAATGTAAAATCTTATTATAAATTAAATATAAGAATTTAAAATTGAATTAATTCTTTGATCTTTCATAAAACTCTTAGAAAAATATGCACTTCGTGAACTATGAAGATTTTTGAGATATTGACTCTAACTTTTATGCCATTTATTTGTATATATTTATTTTTTTTCTTCCCTTAGTTTTCTTAGACTTTCTTATTTACTCGGGCAGTGAGCCTTTAGCCAGATACTCCCAAACCAGATAGTTTTAGGGCACCAGATGAAAAAATATCCCTCGAGTTTAAGGACTCGAGTAAACAAGGTCACAAAATTAAAGGAGATTATTTTATTTTTGTCCACTATTTTAGACGTGAATAATCATACTTCCTGAGGCATAACTACCCAGCTTCAATAAGTGGTTTTATCATCATTTTTTAATATATTTTTTATGACATTTTTAGTCTTTGTTTCAATTCCAAAAAAATTACAAGTATGAAGTGCGTATATCTAAGGCAAAAAATTCGAGATCAAATTATCTTTCCAATCTTACTTTCTTATCCTAAAATTTAAACAAAATCTATAATTATGTTCGGGTTAAAAATTCATAATTTTGGGTCTTCCAAATTCTTTCGATAATCTTAATTTTCTTAAAAATAAATCAAAACTATTTCTCTTATTTCAAAAAGTTTTGTAAAAAGAAAAGAAAAAAAGTTTCTATACAAAAGAAAAATCTAAAATTTTTCTAAAAAGAAGTGTAAAAGAAAGAAAATTTAAAAACAACTATGTTAGTAAATCCTCCCCCATACTTATCTCATGCATTGTCCTCAATGCAACATGAATGTGTAAATGTATGTAACAAAATAGGAAAGAAAATTTACCATAGCGTGGTGGTTTTGGTGGTCGTCTGTTGGCCCAAGAAATGCGGCCCAAATCATATATTATGGAATTCGTAGGAACCTACTAGTGACCTTTCGAATATAACCCATAAAAAGAATGATGAAGTGAATGGTCTTATTTAAAAAATTATCCTCACCTAATTTTCAATTTTCAAAAATAAGTCTTGAGTTATTTTGTTCAACTCCTTTATCTAGTAATGAAGTGTGATTTTAGGAGATGATTGATTTGGACTCAAATGGAATAGGAAAAAAATCGATACTGACTCAAAAATTTGACTCAGATCAAGTTGAGATTCAAAAGTGAGAGTCAAAATTGAATCAAAAATAGGGTCCAAATCAAAGAATTGATGTTCACACACTTTCTCCATTAACGAAATGTGATCGTAAAATATTGCTGATTCAATTTCACAGTGTACTAGAACAGGATTCAATGTTGACTTCAGAATAGAGAAAAATCTAATAAAGATACTGGAGTTTCAAAAAGTGAAATGGAATTACCAACTTGAGGTTCAGGATCACTTTCATATTCAATTTCAATTCTAGAAAGGGATAACTTGCCAAAATATCAATGTAATTTTCAAAACTTGGAGTTTGGTCATGTTCAAATGGGTGTGCTGAAATTGAATTTTTATTTCCAAATTAACATGATTCTTGGGTCCAATTGATAAAGTTAGAGATATAAGAATTGGTCAAAGGTTGACAAGAAAGACTTTCCTCATTCTCATTGGTTAATTCACTCATTATTGAGTTTAACCTACTGATAGGCTGTGTAATATAATTTTGAGTCTAAATCATGTCTTCTATACTCTTTGCAATTGGTTCTTCTTGAAAAGGTGAGTATGGAAGTTGGTTTTGAAAATTATGGTAAAGTCGTGAGTCCATCATATTTTGCGATTGTTGCTCAAACTCTCGCAAGAGTTCCATATTCATTTCCAAGATGGATGGTTGTTCATTTTAAATCGGTGTACTGGAAAAGATGAGTATGACTCTTAAAAATTTGGTTGAGATGATGAGTCTAACGTATTTTGAAATTGTTGTGCTGTTTAATAAAAGACTTCCAAACTCGTTTCTAGCTCAGATTTTTCTTCAATTAGATATTCTCGAAAAGGAGTATATGGAGTTTGATGTAGGAAGGATTGTGAATTGAGTAAATTTTGAATTTGTTGTTGAGACTCAAGCATGGCTTCCATACTTCTTTCCAAATTGGATTTTTCTTCAGAGGGTGATTCTGAAAAAGAAGTATAGTAAGAAAAATTAGAGAATGAATATTGCAAAAATTGTGAATAAGGTAATTGAAAATTTGACTCGGGAGAGGTGAATTGATTAGTCTCTAAAATGCATGTTTCATACCACATCTTCACATTTATTTAATATTAAATTCTGCTAATAATACCTCTCTTTCATGTTTCTATGTCCACGGTGTGCAATGAAGAAGAAGACCCTAAATCACCATTTAATGGGTGTTAAAGACTAATAATATAGCCATTAACCTTGGAGAGCTGTTTTGTTAAAACCAGGGGCTGAAAACTAGAAACAGGGCGCTGACACCGACAAGGGACAGACGGTACAGCGCGTGGCCCGAAGCGCCCCGCGCGCGGCTCTAGACGAGCCACGAAAACGCGACTTTTGCCGTGTTTCCGCTGCCGTATGGGTCCAGTATACTGTATTTTATTTTTGTGTTGTTGTGATATTGATAGGAGGTGTACAAATGGCAGTGCATATAGTATAGGACAAATACGTGGGTGATTTATTCTCTTGTGTGTTCATTCTTATCTATATTGCACACTTGAACAAATTAAACTTAAGGGCTAAACCCAAGACAACATAAGGTGGGGAAGTCATTACCCTCCCTTAGCCCAAAAATCACCTCCCCACTCACACAACCAAGCCTAAATAAAACTCGCTAGATGTTGGCACCTAGGGACATCTCGGACTCATTTAGGAGATTGGCCTAAGGAGGAAGTTATTAGAAGTTGACTCTTGTCAAATCGGTGTCTAAGATTGGGGATTAAGAGGCGAAACCTTGAAGAACAGTAGTTTGGCATAATTAAGCCCGTTGCTCCGGATAGGATACCCCCACTGATCTTGCCCCTACCTGGCCGATTAACTCGTGCTCAGATTCTGACAATATACCCCCCGTGGACAGTCTAACCAGTTAGGAGTCGTCTAGGTCTAAGTCAACCTAGCATAGGCTTGTTTTCTTTTCTTTTTCTTGCTTTGTTTTGTTTGTTTGTTTTCATTTTTTGTAAATTGTGAAATGGATTTCAACAACAACAGTTCTTTCAATCCTAACATGAATCCATATTTCACCCCGACCTCATTTGACTCAGATAGCTCTAACTCGGCTATGTACAACATGAACCAATCATATATGCCAAGTTAGGATTATCCGACTCAATATGACTCATATTCCCAATCCTATGACTATAATTTTCAAAATAATTTCAACTCTTCACAGAGTCAATGGAGATTCAACTCCCCTGAGTCCAATTTTCAGCCACCTTGTCCACAATTTTCATTCCCCAATTTGGATCCATATCCTCCTTTTCCTGTTCCACCAACTGAAGAAAAATCTAACTTGGAAAAAAGTATGAAAGCCATGCTTGAGTCCCAACAACAAATTCAAAATTTGCTCAATCACAATCCTTCCCAAATCAAACTCCATATACTCCTTTTCTAGAACATCTAATTGAAGAAGAATCTGATTGAAGAAGATCTGAGCAAGAAGAGCGTTTGGAAGTCTTTTGTGAAAATTTGTAATGATATCAAGATATGTTGGACTCATCATCTCAGCCAAATTTTCAAGAGTCCTACTCATCTTTTTCAGTCTCACCGATTCAGAATGAACAACCATCAATACTGGACTTGAGTATGGACCCCTTGCGTAAGTTCAAGCAGCAATCACAAAATCTGATGGGCTCACAATTTTACCACAATTTCTAAAATCAACTTCCATACTCACCTTTTCAAGAAGAACCAATTGCAAAAAGTATGAAAGACATGATTCAGACTCAAAATTCTGCTACCTGGCCTATCAGTAGGTTAGACTCTATAATGAGTGAATTGATCAACGAGAACAAGGAAAGCCTTTCTTGTCGACCTATGACTGATCCTTATATCCCTAACTCTACTGATTGAACCTAAGAATCATGTCATTTTAGAAATCCAGTTTCAATTTCATCATACCAACCTGAACTTGACCAACATCAACCTCTTGACACTTTGACAAGTTATCCTTTTCTTGAAATTGAACTTGAGCTTGAAAGTGATCCTAAACCTCATGTTGGTGATTCCATTTCACTTTTTGATTCAATAATGACTCCAGTATCTTTACCAGATTTTTTCTCTATTCCGGAGTCAACATTGAATTCTGTACCAGTACACTGTGAAATTGAATCACCAATATCTTATGATCACACTTCATTAACAGGGAAAGTGTGTGAACATCAATTATTTGGTCTGGACCCTATTTTTGAACCAATTTCGACTTTCATTGTTGACTCTCGACTTGATCTGAGTCTAATTCTCAAGTTGGTATCAGTTTTTGTTCCTGATCCATTTGTGTCCAAATCCATCATCTCCCAAAATCACACTTCATTGTTGGACAAGGATGTTGAAGAAAATGACTCAGTAATTATTTTTGAAAATTAAAAATTAGATGGGGATAAGTTTTTAAATAAGACCATTCATTCAATCAACATTTTACGGCGTCGTATTAGAGAGGTCACTGGTGGGTTTCTGCAAGATCCACGATATCTTGATTGGGCAGCAACGCTTGGCCCAGTCAGACCACCATCGGAACCACCACCATGAGGTAATTTTCCTTACCTTCCCATTTATTTCATGTATATACACACTCACGATGCAATTAGGACAATGCATGAAATAAGTGTAGGGGAGGGTTTACTAACATAGTTAGTTTTACATTTTCTTTCTTTTACACTTTTTTTAATTATAAAAAATCTTTGTATAAAAACTCTTTTCTTTTCTTTTTACAAAACTTTTTGAAACAAGATAAATAGTTTTGATTTATTTTAAGAAAATTAAGATTATCTTAGGAATTAGGAAGACCTAAAATTATGAATTTTTAAATCAAGTCAAAATAATAGATCTTATTTAAATTTTAGGATAAGAAAGTAAGATTGGAAAGATAATTTGATCTTAAATTTTTTGCCTTAAATATATGCACTTCACACTTACACAATTTTTGGGATTAAAACAAAAACTGAAAATGTCATAAATATATATATATATATATATATATATATATATATATAATATATTAAAAATGATCATAATAGAAATCACTTATTGAAGTTTGGGTAATTATGCCTCAGGAAGCATGATTATTCACGCCTAAAATAGTGGATAAAAATAAAAATAATCCCCTTTAGTTTTGTGGCCTTGTTTACTCGAGTCCTTAAGTTCGAGGGATATTTTCTCATCTGGTGCCCTAAGATCATCTGGTTTGGGAGTCATTGGCTAAAGGCTCACTACCTAAGTAAATAAGAAAGCCTAAAAAACTAAAGGAAGAAAAAAAAATATAAGAAAAATATATATATATTAAATAAATGGCATGAAAGTTTGAGTCGATATCCCAAAAATCTTCACAGTTCACAAAGTGCATATTTTTCTAAGAGTTTTATGAAAAATCAAAAAGTCAATTCAATTTTAAGTTCTTACATTTAATTTATAATAAGATTTTGCATTTCGACTTAGTTTAAGGAAGAACAATTTCTGGTTAACCTCTGACCTTGGATCACTTATATTTTCGCAAAAATACTTCAACACTTTTCTCTATTTCAAAATGTGTTTTAAAAATACTAACATTTGATTTCTTTCTTAATGGGTTTTATGGGTGTAATCCGCTGAAAACTCTCAGGAGACAAAACTCCTCCTCTAGGGGAAACCTAAAGGTTTAACGGCTTGTTGTACATGCTCAGTGCAATCGCATCACCAGCGAAAATGGTGTAATAATTCTTTAGCTTTTGTTTTACTCGGGACGAGCAAAAGATAAGTGTGGGGGTGTGATTAGTCTTTAAAACTGCACATTTCATATCAAATCTTCATATTTATTTAATATTAAATTCTGCTAATAATACCTCTCTTGCATGTTTTTAGGTCCATGGTGTGCCATGAAGAAGAAAACCCTAAATCACCATTTAATGGGTGATTAAAGACTAATAATATAGCCATTGACCTTAGAGAGCTATTTTATCAAAATCAGGGGCTGAAAACCAGAAATCGGGCACTGACACTGATAGGGGACAGACGGGACAGCGCGCGGCCCGAATCGCCCGGCGCGCGGCTCTAGAAGAGCAGCGAAAATGCGACTTTTGTCGCATTTTCATGGCCGTACGGGCGCGGCTGCGCCCGTACTTTGGGCCAGGGTTTATCTCCTGGCCCCCCCTTCCCCTAGTGCCTATAAATACCCCTTGGACTTTCAGAGCAGGAGATATGAAATGTTTTAGGATAGTTTTCATCTCCATTTTGTAGTTTAGGGTAGTTTAGGTTAGTATTCTTCTTCTTCCTCCTTTGTATTTTTCATTTCTTGTAGATCTTGTAATAGAGAGAGAGTGATACATGTGGAGAAGCAAGAGTGCTTGTAATAGAAGGTGACAATTTATGAAAGGTGCTCTCTTAACTTATCTTTGTTTTCTTCTCTCTAATCCCTTTTACATGTGTAGCTAATTTTTCTCTCAGGCAACTAACTACTAACCACTAACTAGTCTAACTTTTTAGTTGATAATCAACATGAATCTAATAGCCTCTACTTGGCCTTGCTCTTGTAAGAGCCATTGTTGGCTCAGATGATGGATCTAACACTCTAACATCTAAATCTCTAACAAGCTAACATTACTTTATTTTATGTTGCTCTTATTAGTTTTGATGATTTAAGTGTAGCTTGCACTTGTTAGTTGAATTTGGATGTGAAAGTTAACATATGAGCCATGCTTTGTAATGCTCTTGAACCAAGGACTAGTGATAGCCAATGATATATGTGAGGCAACTATCACTAAGAGATTAGCATGTTAGTGGAGTCATTAGTAGTTAGTAGCCATTGGTTTTCTTTCTTTTAAATTTTGTTTTAGAAATACCAAAAAAAATCACAAATATTCTTTTCTATGTTTCCCACTTCTTTGTATTTCACCGTACTTCTCTTTTCATTCTTTATTTTCTTTTCTTTTCATCCTTTCAAATATTAAAGAACTTTTAACACACACGTGAATCAACCGGTAAAGCTCTATCACCTCTCTCCTTATGGATTCGACTCATTTTAGCCTCTATGCTATAACGGAAGTATCGAGGAAGCCAAAGCACACGCACTTTAAATATCATTTTCAAAACATATACTTTTTGTGCACGGTGTTCCTCGATCTTGAATCCCCATGAACTCTGTGAAGAGTAGAGATTATTTTGAAAATTTTAGTTATAAGATTGGGGGTATAAGTCATAATGAGTTGAATAATCCCAATTCGGCCTATATGATTGGTTCATGTTGTACATAGCCGGGTTGGAGTTATCTGAGTCAAATGAGGTCGGGATGAAACATGGATTCATATTAGGATTGAAAGAATTATTGTTGAAATCCATTTCATAATTTACAAAAAAAAACCAAAAAAACAAACAAATAAAGAAAAAGAAAGAAAAAAGAAAATAAGCCTATGCTAGGGTTTACTTAGACCTAAATGACTCCTAACTGGTTAGACTGTTCACGGGGGGATATCTTATATAAATCTAACCACAAGTTAATCGGCCAGGTAGGACAAGACCAGTGGGAGGTATCCGTGCCGGAGCAACGGGCCTAATTATGCCAAACCACTGTTCTTCGAGGTTTCACCTCTCAATCCCAACCTTGAACACCTATTTGACAAGAGTCAAATTCTAACGACTTTCCCCTTAGGTCAATCTCCTAGATGAGTCTGAGATGTCCCTAGGGGCCAACGTCTAGAAAATTTTATTTAGGCTTGGGTTGTGTGAATGGAGAGGTAGTTTTGGGCTAAGAGAGGGTAATGACTTCTCCACCTTATGTTATGTTGAATTTTGCCTTTAATTTTTGATTCATGCAAGTGTACAATATAGAAAAGGATGAACATAAAAAAGCGAGTAAATTACTCAAGTATTTGTCCTAAGCTATATGCAATGCAATATGTACACCTCCGTCAAGATCACAACAACAGAAGAACAAAATATAATATATTGGAATTGAAATCGACACGTGCCTAGATGCAAATGTCTAAACTATTTTAAAGCATCAAATTTCTGTATTTTAGTTCTTAAAATTATTACAGTGCACAAGTAATATAAACAGAAACTAACAACAGAATATAGCAATATATAAGAATTTACTCAACTACACAAAAGCAAGTGTAGAATTCTGCAATGCTAAAAATTTAACCTGCACACCAAAAAAGAAGAAAAGTTAACAAAAATGTAAAATCAAATCGTTCTCATCTCCAGCAATGGCACCAAAATTTGATCGAGGAAAAACCATGCACAAAAAGTGTAATTTTGAAATCACGAGTTAAAAGTGCGTGCTTTGGCTTCCTCGATACTTCCGTTATAACATAAAGGCTAAACGGATCGAATCTACAAGGACGGGAAGCGATAGAAGTTTTACCGGTCTATTCACGTGTGTGTTAACAATTCTTCTATATATTAAAGAATGAAAAGAAAAGAAAATAAAATAAAGAATAAAAAGAGAAGGATAAGGTGAAAACAAAGAAGTGGGAAACAAAAGATGGTTTTGTGATTTTTGATATATTTCTAAAATAAAGTAAAAAGAAAAGAAAATTCATGACTACTAACTACTAATAGCTCCACTAATCAGGCTAACCTCTTAGTGATAGTTGCCTCACATGTATCCTTAGCCATCATTAGTCCTTGGTTTAAGAGCGTTTCAAAGCATGACCCATAAGATAACTCATCACATTCAAACTCAACAAACAAGTGCAAGCTACACTTAAACTATCAAAACTAAACAAGAGCAAGTATGGAATAAAGTAATATTAGCTTGTTAAAGAGTTAGGATGTTAGAATGTTAGAATCCATCATCATGAGCCATCAATGGCTCTTGCAAGAGTAAGGCCAAGTAGAGGCTATTAGATTCATGTGGATTATCAAGTAAGGAGTACGCAAGTTAGTGATTAGGAGTTAGTTGCCATGAGAGAAAATTAGCTAAGCATGTAAAAGGAGCTAGGGAGAAGAAAACAAGTAGAGATAAAATGAGAATCTTTCATAGAGTGTCACCCTCCACTACAAGCACTCTTGCTTTCATTCTATGTACTACTCTCTTCCCTATTACCTGATCTAAGAAATGAAAAATGCAAAAGAGGAAGAAGAAGAATAACTTACCTAAACTACCCTAAAAACTACATACATGGAAAAGAAATAACCCTAAAACTCTCCTCCAAACTTCTCTCTCCTGAGCTCTGGAAATCCCAGGGTATTTATAAGCAAAATGGGACACCAGGGAGAGTGTACGGAGCCTGAAATCACTTAGAGGGGGGTGAATAGGTGATGGCTATACTAAGTGACAAATAATGCGGATTAAAAACTATTTAATAATAAGCAACAATAATAAAAAGACTTTCAAGGAAATAGACAAGTAATAGAGAAAGTAAAGGAGAGAGAGTTTAGAGATAAGTGGACAATCGCAAACACGAGAATATGTTTCGAGGTTCGAGCCACTGCTCTACGTCCCCGCCTTCAACACGATGAAGGATTCCACTATGCTTGATCCCACCGGATCGTCAATACAAGTTCTCACTAGAACTCTTTGGACATACTTGTCCTCTCTCACGGTGCCACAACACCAACTAGGAGCTCACTAGCTCGCTTGAGGCCGACGCCTCTACGACTTCTCAATATGAAGAACGGTGATCAACACTTGACCACAAACAATGGCTCACTTGCACAACCCTATAACCAAGATGAGGAGATGAAACTTTTGGAATTGTGTAGTGCACAAATCTAGAAGAGAAGTAGAGGAAGGCTTCAAGCTAAAAGGATTGAAAATTTGGCTCAATGAAAGCTTTTTGCTAAAAGGCTAAACTTTTGAAAACTTTTGATCTTTAACTTGTAAATCTTGTTGTAATAGTTGTAGAACACTCCCTTTATTTATAGGGGATGAAAATTGGTTAAAAGAGGCCAAGAGATTCGTTGGGGGAAATCCCAACACAAATCAAATCAGAAAACTAGCTGTCAGAATCTGTCAGCAGATTCTGATTGCTGTCGGTCGACCAGGCCGGTCGACCGCCAACTGTCAGATTTCCGACCGTTGGGAAAGCGGTCGACCAGGCCGGTCGACCGAAGACCCAAACAGAGAGTGAGTTCTCTCTATCGGTCGACCGGTCCGGTCGACCGAGGAAAAACAGAGAGCACTGCTCTTGTTCTCGGTCGACCGGTCGATCAACCGAAGTGTACACATGCACAATGGTGCATGTCGGTCAACCGCCGGTCGACTGACAGAGCAGTTCAGCTCTGCCAGTGGTCGACCGTGCGGTCGACCGGTATGGGCCAGAAAAACAGATTTTGAAAGGGCTTTTTGAAGATAGAAATTTGATAAAAATTCTTTGGATGGGTATACACAAAATATAGTTCTAGGGCTTATAAGGATCAGGGTGTGATCATAGATCAACACTAAAATGATTTGAACTTTATTTTGATAAAAATTCTTTGTCTAAATAAAAACGGTTTTTACAGAAACTTGTTTTTCCAAAAACGATTTTTCCAAACTTTGTTTTGCCGAAACTTGGTTAGAAATTTTGTAATAAAAACTTGTTTGTAAGCATGAAGCCATATCAAATGTGTGTGTGTGACAATCTCAAAGTTATCAACCTCTATCATCTCGGTTCTGATAAAGTAGACTATAAATCCTAACTAAAAATGAAAAATACAAATCTTGTATAGTCTTCAACTTGTTTGATCCTGGAGCTCTTCTATTGTTCTGGGCTCTGGGATCCAAATCTTTGCGGCTTCCAAATGTATGAGTCATGTGTTGGAGCCGTCAATCAACCTATGATTTTTACCTTAAACTCATTTAAACAAACTTGTTAAAACATAACAATATATGGTTTGTTATCATCAAAACTTTGGGCTAAAGGCCTTTGGGCCAACAATCTCCCCTTTTTTGATGATGACAAAACATATAGAGTTATTATAAATATTTTGGGTGGAGACTTCAAGTGAAGCTCCCCCTTAACACATGCATATAAAATAAACTGATAAAGAGATACACATGCATAACACAGGCATATAATAGGATATGAAAATGACACATATGCCAACCATCCATGCATACCAAAGATACAGAAATATAGAAGTGTATGCATACATGGTTACCTCCATCCATCCATAAATACCTCCATCCTCCAAAGTAGATGATTGGGTCAATAAAAGCATAAACACAATATACAACCAATCACATATGCCACATGGAGATAAGAAACATAACCGCCATAACATACCGCCATAATATAGTAAAACAATGTTCATACAAATAGGAGGTTCATGCCAACCTCAAAACCATAACATGTCTATAAATATAACATAACACATGTCCACAAACACCAAACCAAATACAAAATGTATCCAAATACATGTAGAAAAATAACAACCCAAAATAACACATAAATAACTAAATAACTCAATAACTCCCCAATCTCTCCCCCTTTTTGACATCATCAAAAGGGGTCACTGCTCATCAGACTCATAATCAGGATCCGGCTGTGTAGTAGATTGCGGTGGAGGAACAGAAGGAGTCCTGGCGGGAAATGGAGGGCCGGTAGAAGGAAGTGGTCGAGAACGATCAGAAGGAAGAGGAAGCGGCCAATCATACTTCTGGTAGATGCCACCGAGACAGTCATGCATATAGCGCATGGAATCACAGATTAGCTAATATCAGCATCCAAACGCTGCTCCATCCGCTGGCGATGCTTGGTCACCTCTGCGAAAATTTACTGGCGATGCGCGATCAACTTAGCAGAAATCTGCTGGCGATGCGCGATCATCTCAGCAGAAAGCTGCTGGCGGTGCTCCTGAATCTAAGAGGATAAGGCGAGATAGGGATCGGAGGGAGCTGAAGCGCCAGAGGAGGATCCAGGGACATGAACAGCAGGGAAGATAGGCTGCGGCTGAGGAGCAGGAGGTTGCTCCCTAGCACGCATCCTCTTGAGGAGGGTACTGTTGATGTCAACTGACGGTTCAACCGACCGTTCAGAGGAAAGATCAAAGTTTAATTGCTTAAAAAGATGTGTAATGATCATCCCAAAAGGCAAGTGTCAGTTTGGGACAAGAAGATGATCAGATATCATATAACTGATGATGAGCTTGGAGATGTTAATTCTAATGCCTCGCAGAAGGCAGTAGATGATAAGAAGAGCAGAACCCCTAACATGACTATATTCTCCTGATTTTAGCAGGAGGTTATAGAACACGATCTTGGCCAGGACTTGGGCGGTGAGAGTGTAGTACCTCACCTCCTCGTTCCTAACTAGACCGGGGTTATCATCATCATGAAGCAATATGGAGGCGGTGTGGGCAGACTCACCGTCAGGATAAACAAAATCATGTAAATCAAGGTTATAGATGTCTTCCCCCTCACAGGAGAGGTGAAGGTGATGTGCAAATTTTTGGAGGGTGATGTCAATATCTCTGCCCAATACTCTGGATCTTATATGGTTTGATTCAAAGGTGAGATTTGAGTAAAAATATTACACGAGAGAAGGATAAACAGGTTCCCTAATTGTGACAAAATATTCTAAGGAACTGGACCTCAAAATAGAAGCTAGATTTAGATGTTCAAAATCATTAAGCACAACGGATCTACCAGAGTTCACATTTTTAGTTGACTTGATGCTAGAAAAGTCAACAGATGCCATGAATATAAGTATAATGCACAACAAATGAAAATGCAACAAATAGATATAGCCAATAGGTGAGGATCTCCCTAAGGTGGTTAAACCAAATGCTAGGGTTAGGCTCTGATACCAATTGAAATCACCTAGAGGGGGGTGAATAGGTGATGGCTATACTAAGTGACAAATAATACGGATTAAAAACTATTTAACAATAAGCAACAATAATAAAAAGACTTACAAGAAAATAGACAAGTAATAGAGAAAGTAAAGAGGAGAGAGTTTAGGGATAAGTGGACAATCGCAAACACGAGAATATGTTTCGAGGTTCGAGCCACTGCTCTACGTCCCCGCCTTCAACACGATGAAGGATTTTCACTATGCTTGATCCCACCGGATCCTCAATACAAGTTCTCACTAGAACTCTTTGGACACACTTGTCCTCTCTCACGGTGCCGCAACACCAACTAGGAGCTCACTAGCTCGCTTGAGGCCGACGCCTCTACAACTTCTCAATATGAAGAACGGTGATCAACACTTGACCACAAACAATGGCTCACTTGCACAACCCTATAACCAAGATGAGGAGATGAAACTTTTGGGATTGTGTAGTCCACAAATCTAGAAGAGAAGTAGAGGAAGGCTTCAAGCTAAAAGAATTGAAAATTTGGCTCAATGAAAGCTTTTGCTAAAAGGCTAAACTTTTGAAAACTTTTAATCTTTAACTTGTAAATCTTGTTGTAATAGTTGTAGAACACTCCCTCTACTTATAGGGGATGAAAACTGGTTAAAAGAGGCCAAGAGATTCGTTGGAGGAAATCCCAACACAAATCAAATCAGAAAACTAGCTGTTGGAATCTGTCAGCAGATTCTGACTGCTGTCGGTCGACCAGGCCGGTCGACCGCCAACGGTCAGATTTTCAACCGTTGGGAAAGCGGTCGACCGGGCTGGTCGACCGAAGACCCAAACAGAGAGTGAGTTCTCTTTGTTGGTCGATCGGTCCGGTCAACCAAGGAAAAATAGAGAGCACTGCTCTTATTCTTGGTCGACCGGTCGGTCGATCGAAGTGCATACATGCACAATGGTGCATGCCGGTCGATCGCCCGATCGACCGACAGAGCAGTTCAGCTCTGCCAGCGGTCGACCGTGCGGTCGACTGGACTGGGCCAGAAAAATAGATTTTGAAAGGGCTTTTGAAGATAGAAATTTTGATAAAAATTCTTTGGATGGGTATACACAAAATATAGTTCTAGGGCTTATAAGGACCAGGGTGTGATCATAGATCAACAATAAAATGATTTGAACTTTATTTTGATAAAAATTCTTTGTCTAAATAAAAACGGTTTTTCTAGAAACTTGTTTTTCCAAAAACGATTTTTCCAAACTTTGTTTTGCAGCAATTTGGTTAGAAATTTTGTAATAAAAACTTGTTTGTAAGCATGAAGCCATATCAAATGTGTGTGTGTGACAATTCCAAAGTTAGCAACCTCTATCATCTCGGTTTTGACAAAGTAGACTATAAATCCTAACTAAAAATGGAAAATACAAATCTTATATAGTCTTCAACTTGTTTGATCCTGGAGTTCTTCTATTGTGCTGGGCTCTGAGATCCAAATCTTTGCGGCTTCCAAATGTGTGAGTCTTGTGTTGGAGCCGTCAATCAACCTATGATTTTTACCTGAAACTCATTTAAACAAACTTGTTAAAATATAACTATATATGGTTTGTTATCATCAAAACTTCGGGCTAATGGCCTTTGGGCCAATAGAGCCATGCATCAAATCTCGACGTGCGGCTCCGTGGTTCCACCAGGGCCGCGTTTCGGCGGCCGTACTGGCGTCGCGCCGCGACACGTTCTGCCACGCGTTGTCGGTTTATCCCCCTGTCGGTGTATGCTGCTGGTTTCTAGATATGGGCACCTGATTTTTACAAAATGCCTTCCAAAGTCAATGCTATATGTGCAGGCTTTAAATCATCAATTAAATGGGATTTTTGGGCTTCTTCATTTCATGCCATGGACCTAGAAACATACAAGAAAGGTGTTATTATCAGAATTTAATATTGAATAAATGTGAAGATGTGGTATGGAATATGCATATTTAGAGGCTAATCACCATCTTTCCCACATTGAGCAAGAAGAGGAGGACTCCAACGAATTTCCTATTGACGATGCTTTTCCTGATGAATATTTGTTAAGTATCACTGCCAATTCACCACCCTGGTATGCTTCCTTCACAAATTTCTTAGCATGTGGTGTTTTTAGTCCTAATCTTTCATTCCAAGGCAAGCAAAAGTTTCTAGCAGATATTAAATACTACCAGTGGTATGATCCAATTCTCTACAAATACTATGCGGATTAAATTGTGCAAAGGTGTGTGCCCGAGAACGAAATGGAAAGCATTCTGCACCATTGCCACGCTAGAGAAGTGGGAGGTCATTTTGGTGCAATCAAGACAGCAACAAAGGTATTACAATTAGGATTTTATTAGCCTACGCTATTTAAGGATGTTTATGCTCATGTTAAAGCATGTGACACATGTCAGAGGGTGGGAAATATTTCTAGGCGTAACGAGATACCTCTCAACAAATCCTTGAAGTTGAGTTGTTTGATGTGTGGGGTATAGATTTCATGGGCCCCTTTTCATCCTCGTTCTCCAATCAATATGTCCTAGTGGCAGTTGATTATGTTTCAAAATGGGTAGAGGTCGTTGCTTTACCTTCCAATGATGCACGTACAGTGATAAAATTCTAAAGAAGAACATTTTTACACGGTTTAGAACACCAAGGCGATCATTAATGATGGTGGAAAGCACTTTTGCAATCACCAATTCAAGACCCTTTTGCTTAAATATGAAGTAAAGCACCATGTGGCCACACCATACCATTCACAAACAAGTGGCCAGGTGGAAGTTTCCAACTGAAGTGCATCTTGGAGAAAACAGTTAACACGTCACGACGTGATTGGTCAATAAAGCTCAATGATGCCTTATGGGCATATCGGACTGCGTTTAAAATACCAATCGGGATGTCCTCCTATTGAATGGTCTATGGTAAGGCATGTCACCTTCCAATTGAGTTGGAACACAAGGCTTATTGGGCAATGCAATTACTCAATTTTGACATGCGAGTGACAGGAGAGAAAAGGATGTTGCCACTCAATGAGACGGAAGAATTTCGCAACAATACTTATGAGAATGCAAGGATCTACAAGGAGCGGACCAAACAATGGCATGAAAAGCATATTATGTCAAGAGATTTCAAAAATGGGCAGAAAGTTCTACTCTTCAATTCTCGCCTTCATCTATTTCTAGGCAAGTTATGCTCGAGATGGTCCAATCCTTTTGAGGTAACTCAAGTACTACCACATGGGACAATTAAAATTCATAGCCCGACAAAGGGGACGTTCAAGGTAAACGGCCAACGACTCAAACCATACATGGAAGGCTACTTTATCAAACACAATGTTTCCTTCTTCCTTGACGAGGCACCTTAAACATGCAGCACGAAGTCTCGCTAATGACTATAACTTAAAGCACTTTTTGAGAGGCAACCAAAGTTTTCTAACTTCTCTTATTAATTTTCTAATTTTTAATTTTTTAGTACTAACCTATGTCTTCTGTATGTCAGGCATCCCTCTCTTTAGACTGATCTAATACTCCCAGATGAACCACAAAATCACCACAAATATGAGTGCCAGAAGACAAAACATCAAAGAACCAGAAGTTCGGCCTGGCAGTCAAATTTTCGGCCGGCCAGCCGAACTCTGGTAGGCGTTTGACTAAAAATCTTTCAGGTGTACACTTTTCAAATTATCTATTTTTCTGAATCTGTTTTCGAGATATGTGGTTTTCAAAATTGAATTGTTTTGTGATAAATAAAGATCTTGATTTAAATATGGATTTCTTGTTTAAATTTGAAAATTTTCGAGTGATTCTCAATCCTGATTTTATGCATGGGGACATAGCATAATTTAGGTATGGGGGTAGGGGTCAAATCTTTTTTTGATTTTTTTGAAATCTTTCCTTAATTTTTTACTTTATCCTTTTCTTGTTTTATCTTCTTTATATCATCCTTTTTAAAAAATTTAAAAAATGTCAAAATTTGAATTTCAAAACTCCCTCATCTTTTTCCAAGAGCATTCAGTTTTCAAGATCTTCTAGAATTCAAAATTTGAATTTGAAATTTAAATGAAAGGTAGTTTTGGAAAAATGGTATATACATTTTTATATAAAGTAACTTCAACCTTCCTTTGTTTCTCACAAATCTGAGTCCAACCCCTCAAAATCAGAGCGTTCTATGTCAGGAGAAGAAGTTTCAGAGACCTCAGCCACCAGATCCGTGAAGTTCGAGACAAGAGTTCGGCCAGGCAGCCGCACGTTCGGCCAGGTAAACTTTGGCAGAAATTTTCTCCTGAATTCTACAGGGTCAGTAAGTGCTTTGTTTTTCCTCTTTTATAGTTCTCAGTTTTTCAAGTTCATCATGTTTAAGATTTTGCTGAGCACAATTTTTTCTTGTATTCGAAGTATTTGGGATGTATTTTCTGGATCAAATAAGGGGTTAGGAATTGGGATTATTTGTTGCATGCTAATACTTATGAATTTTATATTTTTGCCCTAATGCAAGAGTTTTATGATGAATTTTCAGAAAATAATATTGATAGGAATCAAAAAATAATTGAAGTAAACTGGAGGGGGACATGAAATTTTTACAAACTATTTCTGAACTAACGGGTATTCCTACTGTGGAAAGAGGAACTCAAGAACCGGAAAAAGTAGAAAACTATATTCATTTAAAGGGAGAACATTGCAAGGTACCTCAAGGGGGTGGCATTTGTGCTAAAACAATATATGGTAATGTGTATGCATTATGTAGATGGTTAATCATAATGTCTTGAGTGTATCACATGTTTCATCCTTTTACAACCAAGTTTTACATATTGTCTACATTATGATGACTAAGAAAAAAGATTTTTGCATGTGCTACACACTATTGGACAACATTGCGAGCGCTAAAGATAAACGAAAGACCTTTATACCACTACCCATTCTTGTCACACAAATTTGCAAGGAATGGATGCTTGAAGATGAATTTAATCATGCTATAAAAGATAAAATTAGTATTCAAGCTAAAACTATTTTTTCATCTTATAATACTTCAGTGCCAATTGATTGGGTACCTTCCATGCTATAAGAACATGTCCCCGTTGCATCATCATCATCTAATGAATCAAAGAGGAGGATAATAAATTCTTTAATCAACAACCACTCAAAAATAATCATGCATTTATGCATTTAATTTGAGAGGGGATAAAAAGAACATACAAGTTGATAAAGAGGCAGAAGAAGAAGAAAATTGAAGAAATACATTTTAGGAGCACACGATTGAAGGAGGTAGTAGTAGCATGAGAAAGGGAGGGAGGCGTATTTAAGGGGAGTTGTATAGTAGGATTTTTTTTTTTCTTTTTTTTCTTTCTTTATAGCAAAAAAAAAGTTTTTGTGGTAAGTTGACCTAGTTGTAAGGGATTTAGTAACCATATAACTTGAATTGGATAAAGAATATCAATTTAATGAAATTTTGATGTTTTTGAGTAGAGATGAAAAATTTTAAAATATTATTGCCATCTAAAATTTGTCCATGTGAATTTGCATCTTATCTACATTTACACATTAGTTTAAACTTGAGATAATGAGGATTACTTAATACTTAAAAATAATAATAATAAGAAGAAGAACCTTAACTATTGATTAGCTAGATGCTTTGGCCTCAGGAAGTCTTTGTATTTACGCGAAAGATATTTAGGTAAGTTGAAGAAAAATATGTATTAACAAGTCTAATGATCAATTAGTTAGGATCTTGCCTCAAGAAGCCTTGATATTTACACCAAAAAAAATTAGATTAGTTATGTGAAAAAAAAGAAGTGCTTAAAGGGCAACGAAGTGGTAATACTTCGAAACTTCTATAAAAAAATAAAAATATATTTTAAGTATGTAAGTTTGAATAAAAGATTCCAAGTTAAGAACTAAAATGCATAGGATCAGAAAACTTAGGAAGGATGGTGATATATGCTAAGATTTGAAAATCTCTACAAAATTAGATAATAGAATTCTTGATAAGAGATTAAACTTGATAATGAGAGTTTATACTAACTAGAGAACTTATAAATTAGTGATGCTTACTACTCCAAAAAAATTGTCTTTCTTTTTCTATTTTATTTATTTTTGGTTATCTTTATTTTTGGTTATCCTTTTTATCTTAATATCTTCTTATATTTTAAATTCTTTCACTGAATTTTGTGAGTGTAATTCACTGAAAACCCTCACGAGATAACACTTGTCTACTAGAGTAACCTAAGAGTTTAACGGCTTGTTGCACATGCTAAGTGCAATCGTAGGTCCTTCGAAAGTTGATTAGGATTTTATTTTTAAAATTTTTAGTTTTTCTTTTTCCTTTTAGATTAGGATTTTCCTCGAGGACTAGCAAAAAGTAGATATGGGGGTGTGATGTGTGTGCTTTATTTATATGTTTTACATCACATTTTATGCCTATTATTTGCCATATTTAATGCTGCATGGGTATTTTATCAGTATTATTTTGCAGACTTTAGGTCAAGAGCAAATTAGAAAAAAGAGCAGAATTTGGTGAATCGTTGATATCAAATGAATAAAAGAGATGCAGAACCAGAGATCAGAAGTAGAGTTAGAACATCTCAACAGAGCCTTCATGTAAAATCAGAAATTTCATAAAAATCTGGGATTGAAATAGACCAAGAGTTGTGCCACCCAACTTAGATTTTCGCCAAGCAGCCGTGGACCAGTCAACGAGAATGTCAACTCAGATGTCAACATGAGTCAAAAAGCGGAGCGCCAATACAACAAGAAGTTCAGCCAACCAGACGAATTTTCAACCAGCTAGCTGAACTATGGCGGTGCTTATGGATAGAATTTTCCAAGAAATTTGTGTAAATTAAGAAACCAAGGTTTTTTTTAATGCAACTAGGGTTCTACTGCGCTCTGTTCTATATAAATCCGCCAAGCCTCTTATAAAGATACAATTTTATTCTCTCTTTTATTTTGAGGAAAATCAATAAATTCTGCTGTTAGCCATTAATTCTCAGAGTACTTTCAGCAGGAAAGTCTTCAAGGCTTCATCTTTATCGGTGCTAGCTTACCTTTCTTTCACTTTTCTTTTAATTTATTCTATTTCATGATCTCTTTTAATATTATAATGTGTTTCATTTTCATAGTTTTTAACTAATTTTTCATAACTAGGGGTATGATGTTGAAATTTATTGAGGATATAAGATTATGTTTTGTGCAAATTCTCCTATGTGTTTTATAAAGTTTAAATCTTTTATGTGCTAAGTTGTTAAATCTTATACCTTATTGTTACAATTGGTTCGTACATTTGTGACATTACCTAGAGGGGGGAATAGGTTACTAGCTAATCAAATGATGAAATAATGTAGAATTAAAACTATTTATGCAATCTAAAAACTATTAAGCTAAACACAACAAGTATAACACAAGAGTGTAGCCGAATTCCCGGTGAAGGGCTCTGAACTATCTCCACAAGATTCCTCTAGATAAGAGTTAAGGTGCAGCTATGGCTCTCTTGGTTGAATACAAGTATGAGCAAACAATCCCAAGCATATAACAATTAGGCACAAGATATATCAAACATATAAAGAGATAAGCATATAAGTATGAAAGATATAAACACAAGTGAGAGATAGAGAGAGCAATTGCAAACACTGGAGATTTGTTTCGAGGTTCGAGCACCCTTGCTCTACGTCCCCGCCTTCAACACTATGAAGAATTTTCACTAGAATCGATCCCACCGGATCACTCGGTGTCACAACACCTACAAGGAGTTCACACTAGAACTCTTGGACTCACTAGTCCCCTCACTTGTTCCCACAAGAACAACACACGCAAGTACACTAGCTTGCCGAGGCCACACCTCTACACCGAGCTCCTACTAGAACTCAAAACAACACGAACCCGCAAGTTCGCCTCCTCAAATGCAAGATAGAACACTTGGTAATCTAAACACTTTGATTACTTAAAAACACTCTCACAACAATTCTCCAATAGAATTGATATAGCAATGGAAGGCTCAAGTGTGTGTGAGAAAAACTAGATAGAATGGTGGAGGAAAAACTCAAGAAATCTCTTTTGAAAAACACTCTTAAAAACTCTCCTTTTGATATGGAAGTTTTAGCTCTAAAACAAATGGAGATAAACACTTAGAGAGTTAGGAAAACTAGCTTGAAAACTCTCCAAAAATCTTATGTAAAATAGCCCAAAACAGCCCTAATTTATAGGCCTAAAAAATATAGCCGTTGGGGTCTAACTCAGCAGGAAACTCTGCTGTCGGTCGACCGTCTGATCAACCGCCAATGGTCAGATTTTCGACTGTTGGGAAAAGTGGTCGACCGAACGGTCGACCGAAAATTGGGCCTTGACTTATCAGTCGACCGCCCGGTTGATCGGGGCCATTTACAGAGAGCAGAAGCTCTCTGGCGGTCGACCGTGCGGTCGATCGGCCCTTGGCTGTGCACATTTTGCACAGCGGTCAACCGCATGATCGACCGACTTCTGGCTCGGTCGACCGGTCGGTCAACCGCCAGACAGCCTGGACGGCAAATGTAAAGGGATTAAAACTTGGTCTTTTTACCTTTAATAAAATCCCATAAATTCTCATAAATTCTATAAAAATAAGTTCATTGATGTACTGTGATATACAAACTTGTTTGATTAAAAATCAAAACATATTACAAATATTTTGAACTAATTTTGTAATATAAAATTTTGGCTTTAAACAAAAACAATTTTTTCAAAAACAATCTCAAATTGAGAAATGATTTTTCTAAAACTTCTCCAAATACAAAAACAAGATATTTTAAACACTTTTGAAGCTTAGTGTGTATGGATATGATCCATTACACATACAATATGAAATATCTATTTTTTTGACAATAAGCTCTAAAATAAGTTTTGATAAAACACAAGTATATTTTGAAGCTTAAAAACCAAAACGGTATTTTCTAAAACACATATAAATTTTGTGCGTGTGTGTGTATATGAGTACTTGAGCAATCCACCAACTAATCTATCTTTTATATTTTTATCTAAAAATAAATCTTGACACTTACAAGCATAACACAAGTCTTCTTGAAAATCTTCTTCTCCTTCTTGACTTGGTCCAAAACTTTGATCCAATGAGCTAGACTACTCTTGAATACTTGATGTGATCTTGATGCACGGGCTCTTGAAACAACACGTGCTAGCTCCAAAATTTGGCTTTAAATCCTTTGTTGAAGCTAAACACCAACTAAGATCTTGGTCAAATATCTGAGACTATTTAAACACGAGATCATTAGTACTATTACCACATGAGTTAATCATCATCAAAACTAGAGCGATGGGCCTTCGGGCCAACAATCTCCCTCTTTTTGATGATGACAAAACTCTTGGAGTTATATATGCATGGATTAAAGTTAAGCTTCTTAGAAGCTTCCCCTTAACTCATGCATAACAATAAACAAATAGATATTCAATGAAGTGCATAAACTAAACAAAAATGTATGCATAAACAAGGAGATAAACATGCATCAACTCACCAAATTCTTCTCCCCTTTTTACATAAACAAAATATATATGCATAAATAAAATTCTCAAAATCCTTCTCCCCTTTTTGTATAAAGCAAGAAAATGAAATAAACATGCATATATAAACTCATCAAATAGTTTTCACCTTTTTTGTCAATTCATCAACAGAGGCAAAAACAAATCAAATAATAAAGATATATGCGATATACATTCATGAAGAAGAGAGACGTGAAGTTAGCTCCCCCTGCATACATGCCTTACATGACGAAGGGATGACAGGACCCTAACTCACATAAAGCATAATATACAATGCATAAGTAGAGATGTTAAGCTTCCCCTACACACGTGTACCACATAAAGAAGAGATGTCAAGCTCCTCAATATAAGATACACTCAACATGAATCTATATATAGAAGAGATGTTAAGCTCTCCTTGCATATAGACAATTCATATCAAAAATTTGAAATCATTTTTAAAACAAATTTTTTTAAAAATTTTCTTAAGTCAACAAAATAAATTTTGAGATACCACTTATAGATACCACTTGTAGATAAACAAAAATTTTGAGATATCAAAAGAGAACAATGCATAAGCTTATTAAGATATCAATTGTTATTTAAGTCAAACTTAGTATAAACATAATTTGTGCTTTACTATGTAATGGATATTGTAAATCAAGCACAATCAAATTATATATATGTATGAAAATGAAAATACCAATTGAAATTGATATTATTTGAGATTTTGAAACATACATATATTGAAAATGAATATGAGTATACAAAAATAGATTTCCATGAAGAACATGTGTATAACCCATACCTATCCATCTTATTCATGCACATGATAAAAGATATTCAATTTGAGCATACAAGGCATGGTCGCCCAACCATCCGCCCTTGAAGGGTAGAAGTTTTCAAAAAAATATAATTTGAAAATAGTTATATATTTGAAAACACTACCAAATAAAGAATAAATAACTAGTTAAAGTAATTTTTGAAAAACTAGTTAAAGATCCTTCAAATATGAAACCAAATCATATATATCTCATAAAGCATGCTAAAAATACAAGAGTTGACACTCGAAATCTATAAAGCTCAAAAATTCTCATGAAAATAATGTCATGAGTAAACCAATAAAGTGTGAGTGCACAAGAATCATGTAAATAGCATTTTCATGAAAATGATCAATAAGGCTCAAAAACGTCAAACATTTTAAAATTACAAAAACTTATTTTTCAAATAAAAATAAACTTCAAAGTATATGTATGTTTTATCAAAACTAACAATATACATACATATCCTAAACACAAAAGAGTCCATAATGTAATTTGCATGAAGAAAAGTGACTACAGGGTATACATGTATATTTATTAGTTTTAGATAAGAATAAACATATACATGAAGCAAAACATGCACAAAGATAGGCAAAACAAGTGTAAATGAGGGAATCATCAAAACTAGATTATACATATACATGTAATGAGTATAAATGAGCAATGAAGATCAAACATATAAGAATCAAATGTTGCCCTCTACTTGTACAAGTATAGACACAAGTTTTAATGTAAGCTACATTTAAATAATTATTCACCACATGAAGCACAACATCAAAACATGCTAAAATTATTATCTATGTAAAAGCATGTAAACTAAATGAGAGTTTAGAGATAGTTACAAAATCATATGAACTATTCTCTAAGTCTTCAAAACATGGTGGTCCTCCCACCAAACTTTCTTGATAGCGGTGCATCAATTTTGTGTGTCCATCTAGCCCATGCATCTACCACCAAGGAACCAATCTTCTCACGTCATTGAGAACCCACACATACATCAAACACAAGAGGTGAAAATTTTGGTACTCATTTTCTTTTGGGTCCACGGGGGTTAGCATTATTGGAACCCAAATATTTTTATTAGCAAATTAATATGATTTATCTCATCAAAACAAAACTTTGCTAAATGGCCTTTGCGGTCACAATGTATACATTTGTACACTCTAACATATACATGAGAATGAGTGTGATCATGATGTACAAAGTACGCATATGTATGCCATGGGTGATGTGTATGAACATGTGGAGGCTTGTTTCGTTTGAAACAAAGTTTCCAATCTATTATGATTGAATGCATGATTGCTCAAAGTTGAGCTCAAATAATTTTTATTCTATTTTTCAAAAATTGAATCTCATTTTCATCAATGGTAACATGAAGAGCATGGCTAGAATGAGAATCAACAATCTTTTTCATTTCAGAAATATTTTCTTTTTCTTTTGAAATAATTTTTCTTTTCAAAGAGTTATTTTCTTCTAAAACAATTTCTTTTCTTTTTTCACCAAATTAATTTTATTTTTCAATGAATTATTTTCTTCACAAATATTATTTAATTTAGAAAACAAGGAAATATTCTCCTTTTTCAAAGATTCATTTTCTTTAGAAATGTTTTCTAATTTATTTTGAAAAGAATCTTTTGCTTTTGATATGGACTCATATTTATTTTTAATCTTTTATAGTCCTTTTTAAGCAAATCATATTTTTAAAGAAGTTGACAAAATGAAGCAAGCTCATCATAAGACATATCAACATTCTCATCAAGCTCGGATTCAGAATTTACCTCAAGGGGGTTATCCTCTTGGACCATTGATCAATCACATATATTGCAGATACATTGTCACATTACCATACTTTTTATCTAATAAATCCTATTAATAAGTCTTCTTTTTCTTTGTTAAATGTAGGCCCAATTGTTAAAAGAAAAGAAAGAGAAACAAGCCCAAAAGCTGACCAAATTCTAATTTAATTCAGAATAAATTCGAAATCAAGGAATCAGGGCAAATCTTGGCATATCAGAGAGGTTGAAAACCGGTTGAAATGAATTCTCTCAAATCAAGTGGTTGAAGCCAACAATCAAAGGCTATTTCATCAAATCCTGGAGCAAAAACAAGAAAACCAGCAGAAGATATGGAGAATCACAAACCAGGAGCATCCCCCAATTGGGTGTGGCCACCTGGCCACACCAGGGCCGCGAAAATGCGGCCCTAGCCATGTTTTCGCGACTTTGTTAGGTTTGTTAGGGAAGCGTTTGCTGCCCCCAATCTTATTACGAGCTCTCCCCTTTGATTTTTCCCTATAAATACCATTTTTACAGAGAAAAAAGGAGCGAAGACTAGGATTAGAATTTTTGTTTCTACTTTAAGGTTTAGGCTCTTTGTTAGATAGTACAAAAGTTATATTTTTGTTTTGCAATTTGTACTTCAGTACAAATAACTGTGAGAGAGAGGAATTGAGTGCTTGTAACCTGAAGATTGAAGTGACATTAATACAAGAATCAAGCTACATTTTCTTCTACTCATTTTACGGTATGTCTTGCTTTAATTACTTGCATTGTTCTTTGTCTTCTATGAGTAGCTAAATCGGTTTTTTAGGCTCACTATTACTCCTCTCTCTGATCTATCTTCTTTTAAATGGTTTTCATGAAAAAGACCCAATGAATCATCTGAATGCCTAAACTAAAGCCTTTCTTCTTTGAAAGTGTTCTTGATGGCACATGAGGATGGGTTTAGATTTTTAAACTTCTACTTCTTTTAAAAACGTCTCTTGAACTTATTTTTATCTCATACTTGAACTCTTGATGATTTAACATTCAATTCAAGACAATTTCTTAAAGAAAAGAATTAACTTTTTCAAATATCTTATGTGCTTTGCTTAAACCTTTCTAAAAGCAATCTTAAGTTTTTGCCTATGATCAAGTTGAGGCACTAATAATTTCAATAGAAGAACATGTCATTGAGTAGTGAGATAGTGAGCCCAGATTCTCTTCTTTATTAAAAAAAACAACAAATCAATTTCTAGCTTTATACAAAATTCACTTTTTCCAAAGCCTCTTCCAAATTTGCAATTTCTCTTTTGATCACTTCCCTTCTCTCCATTCTTATTTTCAATTAAAAAACGAGCACAATTCTTTATTACTAAACAAAAAACCGAAAAGCTTTCATCACATTCCTCCTTGTGGATACGACCCGTTAGCCCAAAACTACACGGTAAATTCTCTTAACTCTTTGATTTTTTCAATCAAATTTTTGGCGCCGTTGCCAGGGAGGGAATGGTGTATTTGTTTTTTTAACAAGTTTGGTGTGTTATTTCAGGGACTTCAAGATTCAGATCTAGCATTCAAACTTTGCAGGAGAAGACTTGGTATTCTGTGCCCCTACTCTCGAAAGTAGGAAACAGAATTTCAAGAAATTGCTATTGCAAAAGTTGCAATTTTTGTGGGACTACTAAAACTTTTTTTTGCAGGACATATTGCTTACAAAAATTAAGTTTTTGTGTGTTATATTCTTACTATATCTGCTATTCACAATCCCTGTTTTAATCCAACAGTAATTTGAGTGATTGTTAATTGCTTAAAAAATGTTTAGACTCGCATTCTAGGCATTTGTCTAATTACGTTTATTTTACAATTACTGTTGAAGAGAGCTGGAGACAAGGTACGTATGCATAGCATATAGTTTAGGAAATATTCTTGGATGATTTTACTTTTGAATGTTACTTTTCTGTATCTTGCACACTTTGTACAATAAATTCTAAGGGCAAAACCTAATTCAAGATAAGGTAGGGAAGTTATTACCCTTCCTTAGCCCACAAACCATCTCCAAGCACGCACAACCTAAGCCTAAGTAAAATCTGATAGACGTTGGCCTTAGGGACATCTCGAACTCATTAGGAGATTATCCTAAGGGGAAAGTGTTAGAATTTGACTCCTGCCAAATCAGTGTCTAGGAAGGGAATTAAGGGCCGAAAGCCCGAAGGTTGGTGGTTACTTAATTAAGGAACGTATTTGACGGATAACCTCCCACCAATCTTGCCCTGACCTGGCTGATTAGCTTGTGGTCAAAGTCTACATTATACTTCCTGTGGACAATCAATCAGTTAGGAGTTGTCTAGGTCGATGTTACCTTAGACTAGGCTTGGTTGATTACTCTTGTTGACTGTTGTTAAACTTGTTTGTGATTGTGATTGTGTTTGTATATGAAAGTGTGGTCAAGAGACCCTAACTCATCTAGGTTGACTAGAAATACATCACCACCTAAGTTTGAACCAAGACCAGATCCGTGGCTTAACCAACATCATTGTAGGATAGGTTCTATCCCATTAGAACCTCACTTCCATCTTGCATTTTACTTCCATCGGTTGGTGAATACAATTTTGAGCTCAAGCCTCAATTCATTAACACTACACTCCCCAAGTTTCATGGCTTAGAGTCCGAAGATGCTTACTTCCTCATAAGAGAATTTGAGAAGTATGTCTAATGATGAAATCCCACACCTTGTAGATGATGCTATTAGGTTGAGATTTGTCCCTTTCGCTCTTAAGGACTTAGCAAAGAAATGACTTTACAGCTTAGCGGCCGGCTCTATCACATCTTAGGATGGTTTCATCAAGGTCTTCTTAAAGAAATTCTATCCAATTTATAAGACCGATCTCATTAGGAAGAACGTCATGCAATTCAAGCAAGAACCTAATGAACTGTTCTGGGGGTACTTTGAACGTTTTAAAGACTTCCTTGTTCAATGTCCTCATCATGGAATAGAGAAATGGCGACAATGCCAAATTCTTTGTGACGATCTAGACTATCTGCCAAAACCCTCTTAGAAAGTATGTGCCAAAGGGGATTCTTGCAGAAGGATGAAAATGAAGGATGGGATTTATATGAAAACCTAGCTGAAAAGATCATCCAATAGGAATCTACTAGTGAAACCTCTAGGAATCCAAACTCCATCTCTTCAAAAGGAGGTCTCCATTCTATCGAATCATCCTTAGCTAATGAGGCTAAGTTAGCGATCCTAGCAAGAAGACTGAAAGCTTTAGAAACTAAGGAACCAAGTCCAGTCAATCAAGTCAGCCCAAACCAATTTCCAACTCCGGGCTGTACTTACTGTCAAGCCATGAATCATGTGTTTGAGGAGTGCCCTGTGTTTCAGGCTCAGCAACAATACCATGAACCGATGAATGCGGCCTTTTCAAGGCCGAACAATAATCCTTACGCACCTAGAGAAATCACCCTAATTTCTCATGGAGCCAAAATAACAATGACCATTCACGGTCAAATCATGCAAGCCACTTTCATCATGCTAATAATTCTTCTAATCATCAACCCAACTTTTTCAATTTTCATAATAATTCTCCCAACCATCCACCTAACTTTTCAAACTATCAACAAAACTTTCCCAACCAAGCTCCACAATCTTCCTTCCAGAATCCTCAACTAGAAAGGAGAATGACTGACTTTGAGAGAAACATGGAAAGATACATGAAAAATCAAGATTCTGTCATGCAAACTATACAGAGGTTAGAGGTTCAAATTAGCCAACTAGCCACTCCACAGAATGAGAGACAGAAGGGTACCCTGTCTAGTCAGCCAATAAACAATCCTAGGAATTCTCAACAAGCTCATTTGGCTGAGGATCAATCATTAAATCGATGTAATGCTGTTCATACATTGAGGTCAGGAAAGAAAGTTGATAATCAAGTGTCAACGCCAACTAATCCCATTCAGCACAACCACAATTAAGCATCCACCTCATCTAATCCAAATCCTTCCAAATCTGACGAATCTGAAAGGATAAGTCAACCAGTCAGGTGCACCAGCCTATAGTACCATTTCCTAATAGGCTGAAAACAACAAGCAAAATCCACACATGGACAAGATAATTGAGATATTTAATCAAGTGAAGATAATGTGCCACTTCTTGATGCCATCCAACAAATCCTTTCATATACTAAGTTCTTAAGGACATGTGCACCAAGAAGAGAAAAATAATGTACCAAAAAAGGTCTTCTTAGCCACTAACATTAGTGAGCTACTATCGGGTCTGATCCCGTTTAAGTACAAGGATCCAGGTAGTCCCACCATTGCCTGCACATTAGGACAAGCCGAGATTAGTCGTGCACTTCTTGACTTGGGGCAAGTATCAACTTGCTTCCATTCTCAGTTTATCAACAACTCGAGTTGGGTGATCTTAGTCCAACTCGAGTCACTATCCAACTGGCTGACCGTTCAGTAAAAGTTCCAAAAGGAGAGATTAATGATGTATTTATCTAGGTTGGGGAGTTTATTTACCCTGTCGATTTCATAGTTTTAGAGACATAACCTGTCCAACTCCAATCATAGGGCTCAAACTCCTGTTATCCTAGGGCGACCATTCCTTACTACTGCCAATGCCATCATCAATTGTAGGAATGGGTCAATGAGGTTAACCTTCGGGGATATGACTAGAGAAGTCAATGTCTTCAATCTAGGAAAATAACCCGCGATGTTGAGGATCAAACATTTGAAGTCAACCTAATTGAGAACTTAACAAGTGAACATAGGGAAGAATTAGAACTGGAAACTGAGTGTGACTTCGGGTTAGAGTCTGATGACTTTAATCTTGATCAGGTTATAGATTCTGATATGAATTGGGCCTCGAGCCCTATTTCACCAATATGGAGCCAACAAATTTAACTAGTCCTTCCAGTGAGCCTTCCTCTTCCTTAGAATTAAAAGCCTTACCTGCGCATCTCAACTACGTCTATCTAGGCAAACAAGAGACCTTTCCTGTCATCATTGCCTCCCATTTAAACGACAGGAAAGAGGAAGATCTTAAAGCAATTCTAAGAAAACATAGGGAAGCCATTGGTTGGACTATGACTGATATAAAGGGATTAAGTCCAACCATCGTTCAACATTGCATTTATCTCTATGAAGATGCTACACCTAAAGAGACCCGCATCGTAGGTTAAACCTTATAATGCAAGAGGCTGTTCATGCTGAAATTGTAAACTCTTAGACAATGGGATAATTTATCCCATTTCTGATAGCCAATGGGTCAGTCTTGTCTACGCGGTTCCAAAGAAATCCAGTTTCACCATAGTGGAAAATGAGAACAAAGAGTTGGTCCAAACTCGACTTCCCACAAAGATCTGAGTTTGCATTGACTATAGGAAGCTTAATGCTGCATAAGGACCATTTTCCACTTTCTTTCATTGATCAAATGCTTGAACATTTGACGGGTCACAAGTATTACTGTTTCTTGGACGATTACTTGGGGTATAATCAGATCCCTATTGCTCCTGAGGACCAGAAAAGACTACGTTCACATGTCCATTTGGGACATTTGCTTATCGTCGAATGCCTTTCGACTTAGCAATGCCCCAGCAACGTTTCAACATTGTATGTTGAGTCTCTTTTCTGATATGGTAGGATGGTTCTTAGAAATCTTCATGGATGATCTCCATCTACGAGATTCGTTCACTCATTGTCTCCACCATTTAGAACTTATCCTCCAACGTTGTGCTGAGAAAATCTGACACTGAACTGGGAGAAATGTCACTTCATGGTAAAACATGAAATTATCTTGGGTCAAGAAATCTCCAAGAAAGGAATTGAAGTGGATAGAGCTAAAATTGAGGTTATTCCAAAACTTCCCATGCCCAAATGTGTGAAGGATATTAGATCTTTCTTAGGACATGCTAGTTTTTACTAAAGATTTATCAAGAATTTTAGCAAAATTGCTAGGCCCTTAACTAATCTGTTAGCTAAGGACGTGTCCTTCACTTTCGATGCTGAATGTCTGAATTCTTGGGAGAAGCTTAAGAGAGAGCTTATTTCTACACCAATCATATCTCTGCACCGGATTGGTCTAACCCGTTCGAAATCCTGTGCGATGCTTTCGATTTTGCCATAGGTGATGTCCTAAGATACGCATTGATAACAAGCAGCATGTGATTTACTACTCTAGTAGGACTCCCAATGATGCTCAATTGAACTACATTACGACTGAGAAGGAATTCTTGGCAGTAGTGTTTGCCTTAGAGAAATTTTGTCCCTACCTACTAGGTCCAAAACCACCATTTTCACCGATCATTCTACGCTTAGGTACCTCATGATGAAGAAGGATGCCAAGGCCCGATTCATTCGTTGGATCCTCCTTCTTCAAGAATTCGATCTTGAGATCGAGATAAGAAAGGCGTAGAAAATGTCATTGCTGACCATCTCTCACGAATCCCTAATTCTCCATGCAACGAAGTACCCATAAATGATGATTTCCTGATGAAATCTCTTAGCTATCTCTAGGGAACCTTGGTTTGCTGATATAGTAAATTACTTAGTCACAAACCAAACTCCGTCTCATTGGTCCAAAAATGATATGTACCGGTTTTTATCCCAAGTCCGGTATTTCTTTTGGGAGGAACCATATCTTTTTAAGTACTGTTCTGACTAAATTATTAGGAGATACATTCCCGATGAGGAGGTTAAGAGTGTTCTATCCTTTTGTCACGAACTTGCATGCGATGGACACTTTGGTCCCTGCAAAAACTACTGAAAAAGTGCTACAAAGCGGGTTCTATTGGCCCACTTGTTCAAGGATGCTTATGAATTTTGCAAGACATGCCCTAGATGCCAAATAGTAGGAAGGGTCTCAAAACGAAATATGATGCCCCTCAACCCAATTCTAGAAATATGATGCCCCTCAACCCAATTCTAGAACTCTTTGATGTTTCGGGCATCAACTTTATGGGTCCATTTCCTAATTCATTTGGAAACCAATACATATTGGTTGCTATAGATTATGTGTCGAAGTGGGTAGAAGCCATTCCTTGTAAAACTAATGGATAACAAAGTTGTCATAAAGTTTTTGAAAGAGAACATTTTATCATGCTTCGAAACCCTCGTACTATCATCAGTGATAATGGCACTCACCTTTGCAATAGATCCTTTGAAGCTCTTATGCGAAAGCATGCCATAACTCACAAGTTTTTCACACCTTATCATCTCAAACCAGTGGGCAGGTTGAGGTTTCTAGTAGACAAGTCAATCTTATCTTGGAGAAAATTGTAAACCAAAAACCGAAAAGATTGGTCCATCAAACTTGTAGATGTCCTATGGGCTTACAGGACGCTTTCAAGACGATTCTAGGGATGTCTCCTTATAAGTTAGTCTATGGTAAAGCTTGTCACCTGCCCATTGAGTTAGAGCACCGGGCCTTATGGGCAATCAAGCAGTTGAATTTCGACTTGACTAAGGCCGGTGACCTTCGGAAGTTACAAATTTTCGAATTAGAGGAGTTAAGAAATGAGGCCTATGAAAATGCTAGGATCACTAAAGATAGAGTTAAGATTTTTCATGATAAACACATCATAAGGAAAACCTTTGTCCCTGGACAAAAAGTCTTACTCTATAATTCTAGGCATCATCTTTTTCAGGAAAATTAAAATCAAGATGGACTGGGCTATTCGTTGTAAAAGCCGTGTTTCCACACGGTGCAGTTGAGATCAGTGACACCAAGAATGAAAATGACTTTAAGGTAAATGGTCAACGCCTTAAACCTTTCTTGGAATCGGTGCCGGTAAATGAAATGGCTATGTGTCTTTTGACCCAGTGTATCGGTACTTTCCTCTTTCTATTTTATTTCATGCATCTATATATTTCTTTCATACCTTGGGAATAATGCATGAGATAAGTGTGGGGGAGGGTTCTAACATGACTAATATAACCAAAAAAAGGAAATATATATATATTATATATATTATATATATATATATAAAACTTTTTGGAAGGTTAGAACAATATTTTGATATATTTTTTGTAAGAAATTAAGTCAATTTTAAGGAATAGGAAAATTATAATTAGGATTTCTTATACTTGGTCAAAGTCAAATGACTTGTTTGATTTTTACGGTTAGGAAGAAAATTTGTGAAAGTATTTAGTCTTGATCTTTACCTTGGTGAAATATGCACACTTTATACACTTACACAATTAGGGTTTAAAAACAAAGACTCTTATGCCTTATAAAAAAAGTATATATGTAAAAAAAACAAATCTAATTATTTATTATCTAGGTGCTTTGGCCTAAGCAAGCCTTTGTATTTATGCAAAAGATAATTAGATAAGTTTGAGAAAAGTATATATATAAATATATATATAATATATATTATATATATATATATATATATATATATATATAATCCTCTGATTAAGCTGGGTGTTTGTGCCTCATGAAACATAAGTATTCACGCCCAAAAGGGGTACATTTTATAAATAAAAACCTTAGTTTCGTGCCTTGTCTGCTCGAGTATTTAAGTCCTTATGGGTTTTCTCACCTGGTGCCCTCAACTATCCGGTTTGGGTGTCACCGACTAAAGGCTCGTTACATGGGCAGATTAGAAAGCCTAATGAAATTGAGAAATAAATTCCACCAAAAATAAATATAAATAAGGCATAGGAGTTAATGTTAAAGAATCCTTAGTCGACTTCACAGTCACGATGGTGCATACGAATCAGGGTAAATTAATAGACTAGATGAGAAGTACAATTTGACTCTTTACTTTGATTGATGACATGTTTTGAATAGAGACTGAGTTTGGAATGAAAAATTGATATTCCTATAACTTATAGATTACTTAAAGCCTTACAAATACTTCAAATAATTTCTCCTTTAAAAATGCTTTTCGAAAATACTAACATTTTTAAGGATTTTGTGGTGCAATCCACTGAAACCCTCACGAGATAAAACTCGTCTCTAGGGGTAACCTAGAGGTTTAATGGCTTGTTGCACATGCTCAGTGCAATCGAATGACCTGCGAAAGTGGTCTAATAATTGATTAGAATTAGTTGATGTTTTACTCGAGGGCGAGCAAAAGATAAGTGTGGGGGTGTGATCAATCATATATATTGCATATACATTGTCACATTATCATACTTTTTATCTAATAAATCCTATTAATAAGTCTTCTTTTTCTTTGTTAAATGTAGGCCCAATTGCTAAAAGAAAAGAAAGAGAAACAAGCCCAAAAGCCCACCAAATTCTGATTTAATTCAGAATAAATTCGAAATCAAGGAATCAGGGCAAATCTTGACATATCAGAGAGGTTGAAAACTAGTTGAAATGAATCCTCCCAAATCAAGCGGTTGAAGCCAACAATCAAAGGTTATTTTGTCAAATCTTGGAGCAAAAATGAGAAACCAACAAAAGATATGGGAGAATTACCAAACCCAGGAGCATCCCCCAATTTGGTGTGGCACTTGGCCATACCAGGGCCGCGAAAACGCGGCCCTAGCCGTATGTCCGCAGCTTTGTTAGGTTTGTTGGGGGAGTGTTTGCTCCCCCAATCTTACTTCGCACTCTCCCTTCTTATTTTTCCCTATAAATACCATTTTCAATAGAGAAAAATGGAGCGAAGACTAGGATTAGAATTTTTATTTCTACTTTAAGGTATAGGTTCTTTGTTAGATAGTATAAAAGTTGTATTTTTATTTTACAATTTGTACTTCAGTACAAATACCTGTAAGAGAGAGGAATTGAGTGCTTGTAACCTGAAGATTGAAGTGACATCAATACAAGAATCAAGCTACATTTTCTTCTACTCATTTTACGGTATGTCTTGCTTTAATTACTTGCATTGTTCTTTGTCTTCTATGAGTAGCTAAATCGGTTTTCTGGGCTCACTATTACTCCTCTCTCTGATCCATCTTCTTTTTGAATGGTTTCATGAAAAAGACCCAATGAATCATCTGAATGCCTAAACTAAAGCCTTTCTTCTTTGAAAGTGTTCTTGATGACACATGAGGATGGGTTTGGATTTTTAAACTTCTACTTCTTTTAAAAACATCTCTTGAACTTATTTTTATTCATACTTGAACTTTTAATGATTTAACATTCAATTCAAGACGATTTCTTAAAGAAAAGAATTAACTTTTTCAAACTTCTTATGTGCTTTGCTTAAACCTTTCTAAAAGCAATCTTAAGTTTTTGCCTATGATCAAGTTGAGGCATTAATGATTTCAATAGAAGAACATGTCATTGAGTAGTGAGATAGTGAGCCCAGATTCTCTCTTTATTAAAAAATAACAAATCACTTTTTCAGCTTTATACGAAATTCACTTTTTCCAAAGCCTCTTCCAAATTTGCAATTTTTCTTTTAATCACTTCCCTTCTCTCCATGCTTCTTTTCAATTAAAAAATGAGTACAATTCTTTGTTACTAAACAAAATACCGAAAAGCTTTCATCGCATTCCTCCTCGTGGACACGACCCGTTAGCCCACAGCTGCACGGTAAATTCTCTAACTCTTTTTTTTTCAATCAACCATGTAGCACAAGTTGAAAGTACACTTCCATCATAGTCACTCCCCGCATAGTATTGCTTTTGTTCACTAAGGGAGACTAAAGTGTTCCATACTATAAAAGCCAATCAAAGTTAGAAACCCTAGATAAATAATCATCATTTAGGGTTGACTTTAAACAATGGATGGCTTTTGTATTAGCCTCAAGATATTTGCCATTTAAATAATAAGAATCTTTAATAGTGGCAAAATAAATATGAATACCTAGGGCTTTGAGGTACATTGACATCTTAACTTTTGATGTTTGGATGTTAAGAATATCAAACATGTTAGGTGACATGAAATCTATGTGTGTGTACAAATATTGTGATTAGCTAAAAAGGGATCTTTAAATCTAGGTTGTTAGACCCAAACTAAGAGCACCAAGCTCTCATACCAATTGAAATCACCTAGAGGGGGGTGAATAGGTGACTAGCTATTCAAATGATGAAATAATATGGAATTAAAACTATTTATGCAATCTAAAAACTATTAAGCTAAACACACAAGTATAACACAAGAGTGTAGCCGAATTCCCAGTGAAGGGCTCTGAACTATCTCCTCAAGATTCCTCTAGATAAGAGTTGAGGTGCCGCTATGGCTCTCTTGATTGAATACAAGTGTGAATAAACAATCTCAAGCATATAACAATTAGGCACAAGATATATCAAACATATAAAGAGATAAGCAATGTAAGTATGCAAGATATAAACACAAGTGAGAGATAGAGAGAGCAATCGCAAACACGAGAGATTTGTTTCGAGGTTCGAGCAGCCTTGCTCTATATCCCCGCCTTTACACTATGAAGGATTTCCACTAGAATCAATCCACCCGATTGCTCAGTGCCGTAACACCTACAAGGAGTTCACACTAGAACTCTTGGACTCACTAGTCCCCTCACTTGTTCCCACACGAACAACACACACAAGCACACAAGCTTGCCGAGGCCGCACCTCTACACCGAGCTCCCACTAGTACTCAAAACAATACAGACTCCCAGGTTTGCCTCCTCAAATACAAGATAGAATACTTGGTGATCTAAACACTTTGATCACCTAAAAACACTCTCAAAATAACTTTCCTATAGGATTGATATACCATAGAAAGCTCAAGTGTGTGTGAGAAAAACTAGATAGAATGTTGGAGGAAAAACTCAAGAAATCTCTTTTGAAAAACACTCTCAAAAACTCTCCTTTTGACACGGAAGTTTTAGCTTTAAAATAAATGGAGATAACATTTAGAGAGGTTGGAAAAACTACCAAAAATCTTGTGTAAAATTGCCCCAATTTATAGCGTCAAAAATATAGTCATTGGGGTCCAACTCAGCAGGAAGCCTTGTTGTCGGTCGACCGCCAGCGGTCAGATTTTTGAGTGTTGGGAAATGTAACGCCCCGATCCCGGCGGATACGGAGACGTCACTGCAACGTATATACGTAGGTCAGAACTACCCTCCCGTATATACGCTAAGCATCAGTACAGACAAGAATCAGAGTACGGAAGCAATGGTGCATTATACATTCCAACACATGAATACAATCACAGAGTTATCACCAGAAGTGATCCAATATTACATGAATATCACATCACTAATATGCGCAAATGCGAGAATACAAGGAAATATACAAGTATGAACAGTATGAAAGGCACTCACGAGTTTAAAAGAAAAACTCGAGAGACTCACAAGGGGGCCTGGAAGGATGGAGCTCTGGATGATCGGCTGGGGATCCACGCTACCGCTGCGCCACTCTGATCCACAACAGGGAGAGTCTACACGCTCCAAGCTCCAAGACCTGGACGTGAGAATCTAGGGGAGTCAGTGAAACTCCCCAGGCGAGTATGATACAAAAGCCAGGTGGCGAGCCAGGGTGAGCATAAGTGTGTATCAAGTACAGGAGACGGGAGGGTTAGAACACAATATAGCAGGTAGGAACAGGTGAAACATAATCATCATAAAACTTGGAAATCCGAGTAAATCCAATCATAAGCAAGACTGACTGTGTACGCTTAGGTCACGGTCCCATGAGACTAGTACATCGAAGGAATAATCCAAACAAGGAAACCCTCATCTATATACCTTTATCTCATACCACCGAAATCCAAGCGTATAGAATCAGAATTGCAAGGTGGTCATAACATAATACTCATAAAACAGGAAATCCGATATAAAGTCCGGAACAAGTAATTATAGTAAGGCACAACACAGATTCATAGCCGTTTAAGTTGCAGGCTTTAGTATGCGTCCCATTTCACATACCTCTATTTACAACTTAAAGAGCCGATTATTATGACACTTTATTATTACTCGTCTTACCCTGATATCTAGCTATGTGAACTAGCGTCCCAACGCACATAGATCCATATCCGTGTAAAATAAGATTGTTATTGGAAACCAGCGGGGTATCAACGAACTATGTTTACAGTGGGTCCCGTACATACCCGGACCACGGCCCAGGATTGTTCCGTTGCATGGAAACGGAAACCAGCCGCAAGGCTAACAGGAGGGACTTATGTATGCCCTTATCATGATGGTACCAGTAATGAGGGAGCCAGCTCTCCCCTCGGTCCCCTGGAGGCCCACAGGTCAGACCGGAACATGTAGTTGCACAACATTCCTAAAAGCCACTGTAAACACGAACACATATTGATATCCGCGTGTTTCCCCCGACCCATACAAGTTGTCCTTTTTAGGATTCAATAGTTTAATTATCACTTTACGGGAAAAACAGGAGATGGACATGATCAGGAATTCAGGAGTACATAAGTACTATATAGTCAGGTCACTGCATGTAAAGCAGGAAAACAAGTCACTGATCATGATACAGGATAATAAAGTAAGGTTCCCGTAAAGGTGATAATCACAAGTCAAGTATATCATGCTGGGTGTCAAGTGATAGCATGACAGGGTGATGATATTTAATAAACAACCAAGCATATCAAAGGATTGATAATTCGGGTAAGTCATGGTCATAGCAATAGGGTCTTGCCAAATAATGGCATGTCAGGTGGTCAGGTGATAACACAGTTACCAAGTGATATACATGTGTTAAAAGGAAGCATGTAACTGACAGGTCAGAGTAATGACAAGTGGTAACATGGAAGTGACTCAAAGTCCAACGACCACGAAGGGTCGGCCACGCATGGTATATGATAAAGAAGTAAGCATATCAATAGCATGGCACAAGTACAAGATGAAGCTACCATAATATAAGCAATGCAGGGCAAACATGAATATGGAAATAAGAAGCGAAATACTTATCGTCCCGACGAAACGGGATACGAGAGAAGAGCGAGACTACTCGCCTAAATCATCAACATGCCGAAAGAATCCGTAATCCATGGAACTTGGGACGCGCCATAACCTGTGATATAAATATGTAGAGTGAAGAGGAGAGAGAAAGAGAGAAGGGAAGATGATATTTGTCAATAGACAAGTCAAGCAATACCAATATATGATATAAGACTCAAGGATATGGTTCATATTCAAGAAAGGAATCAACTATAACAGACAGCCAAAGTTAGTCGACTAGGTGGAAAGAGTAGTCGACTAATAAAGGGGTTAGTCGACTAACAGTCTGGTATAGTCGACTAAAACTGGGTTCCAGAGAGTTGATATTCTGATTCAGGAAAAGTTAGTCGACTAGGTGGAAAGGTTAGTCGACTAACAGACATCTCAAGTCGACTAACAGTCATGTCAAGTCGACTAATACTGAGTAACAGAGAGTTGGGTTTCTGATTCAGGAAAGGTTAGTCGACTAGGGTCAAGGGAGTAGTCGACTAATCGAGGTTTCTAGTCGACTAATAAATAACCTAAGTCGACTAAAACTGTGCTCCAGAAAAGGTTACGTTTCAACTAAGGGTTTCTAGTCGACTAATCTATAGGTCTAGTCGACTAATCGTCTGGAAACAGCATACAGAACAGATTTCTATGGTTGTGAGTTTGATAATCAAATGGCATGATTTGAAGACCTAAGTATACATGATATGAAAATACAAGTATCCTAAGAATTAATCAAGGCTTGGTGAAGAAGAACACTTACCTAAAGAAGTACAAGGTGTTGGAGTGATGGTGGTGGTGATGGAAATTGATGATGAAGAAGAAGGTGGAGGTTGGAGGTTTTGTTGTTGGTGTTGGTGAGAAGAAGTGGTGGCCGGAGATCAGAGGTCTCTCGCCGGAGTCGGGGTGGCCGGAGGCGCCGGTGGAGGTGGTGGTTGTGGTGGAGATGAAGGGGGAGATGGAGGTTAGGGCTTTGGTGAAGAGAAGTGAAGGGAAGTGAAAAAAAAGGAAATGAAATGAAAAGGGAAGATTTAAATAGGATTTTGGATTTGTGAAGGAGGTGTAATTAATGTAGATGAGAGGGGGCTTTTTGCAAAGTGGAGGAGGGGATGAGTGTCCCTCTCTTGGCCACTTGGCCGGCCATGGAGGAGAGAGAAAGGGGGCATTAATGGGGGAGGTTGGTGGAAGTGAAGAAAATTGGAATTGTTGGAATTTTGGAAAATAGGAAAAGGCTTTGGCTTGTGGAGGAAGGAAAGAAATAAAGGAAAAGGAAAAAGGAAAAGAAATTCATATGAGGAGATATTTTCTTGGAAGAGAATTTGAAAATAATGAAAGTGGCGGATTCCCGGGATTCGGTTGCGGATGCGGAAATCTTTCGGGAAAATACAGGAATCGTCCGAAATTCAAGTATCTCAGAACGACCCGAAATAATTATCAAAAATCAAGAATATAATACTAAGTATCATAGTGAAATCCGTCTTAAGAAATACTTTATAGTTTTAAAACTAAAAATCCCGGAACCAGCTAGCTACCGACTCCAGTGGAATTTTCATAAAATCATAAAATCCTCAGAAAAAGAATGTAAGTAGAAAATATGATTCTAAGGAATAATGCCTAAAGGACCTTCTAGAAATTCCTAGCTGATTGTGAAATAAAAATCCGGGAATCGGTCAACGGAACTGGCCGACACCGGTTTTGAAGACTTTCATTTTAATTCCAGAAAAATCTAGAAAATCATAGAAAATATATAATATTGGAAAATGATATTTAAAACTAAAATCGGTCAATTCTAATTATCAGAATGTCTAAATCGAGTAATACTCTAGGATCGGGCCTTCGGTTCAGACTAGGGCTGACTCCAAGACCACAAATCCAAATTCAAGACAAAACAACCATATAAGGAATTCATAATACAGAATAATTACAGGAAGTAAATCGAAAAAATATGATCGAAAATCTGAATACGCAACTAAGTACGTATTCTGGGAACGGAGTATTACAATCCACCCACCTTACAAAAAATTGCGTCCTCGCAATTTCGTTAAGGGGTGAATTGAACACAAAGGGAACAAGGGTGGGATCTATACCAATTAAGATATGAAGCACTATAGGTAGGGCTCTCAAGTCGACTGAACATTAATCATCCTCCGCACTTCCGGCTGTATAAATCTTCGAATAATGCTGAATAATACTGCTGATGTCGTGGCTGTGCAATAAATGAGCCAGAATACCGAAGATAAAGGAAACCTGATAGTCCTGAGCATAATAAAGAAGGCCGATAATTAAGAATCCCGAATACCAGGCATCAATCACTCTGAACGATATAGTAGAGAATGTAGAATATCCGTAGAGAATTCCGACTGCTGTCTTCTGAAAGATAGCCAGATCAAGATCGATCTGGAGAATACCAAGCTTCATAGAGTTGGCCGAAGAGATCACATAATAACTTCATTCAGAACCAGCCACTACCTCTCTAGTCTAATCATATCTTAAGTTGGCATAAAGGCTTCATAAAACCAAAACAGGGAAGGGATAGGAAGGATTAGGAATCAAAGGAAGGATGGCCAAGAAATAGATAACTCTGCACTGTAGTTGGAATGTATAACCAAGACTCAAGTATTCCAGTTGCAAATTTCTTTACCATTAATTTGCCCTCTGGACGTACTGAGGAAGTTAGAGCCTAAGCTCTGATACCATCCTGTAACGCCCCGATCCCGGCGGATACGGAGACGTCACTGCAACGTATATACGTAGGTCAGAACTACCCTCCCGTATATACGCTAAGCATCAGTACAGACAAGAATCAGAGTACGGAAGCAATGGTGCATTATACATTCCAACACATGAATACAATCACAGAGTTATCACCAGAAGTGATCCAATATTACATGAATATCACATCACTAATATGCGCAAATGCGAGAATACAAGGAAATATACAAGTATGAACAGTATGAAAGGCACTCACGAGTTTAAAAGAAAAACTCGAGAGACTCACAAGGGGGCCTGGAAGGATGGAGCTCTGGATGATCGGCTGGGGATCCACGCTACCGCTGCGCCACTCTGATCCACAACAGGGAGAGTCTACACGCTCCAAGCTCCAAGACCTGGACGTGAGAATCCAGGGGAGTCAGTGAAACTCCCCAGGCGAGTATGATACAAAAGCCAGGTGGCGAGCCAGGGTGAGCATAAGTGTGTATCAAGTACAGGAGACGGGAGGGTTAGAACACAAATATAGCAGGTAGGAACAGGTGAAACATAATCATCATAAACTTGGAAATCCGAGGTAAATCCAATCATAAGCAAGACTGACTGTGTACGCTTAGGTCACGGTCCCATGAGACTAGTACATCGAAGGAATAATCCAAACAAGGAAACCCTCATCTATATACCTTTATCTCATACCACCGAAATCCAAGCGTATAGAATCAGAGTTGCAAGGTGGTCATAACATATACTCATAAAACAGGAAATCCGATATAAAGTCCGGAACAAGTAATTATAGTAAGGCACAACACAGATTCATAGCCGTTTAAGTTGCAGGCTTTAGTATGCGTCCCATTCCACATACCTCTACTTACAACTTAAAGAGCCGATTATTATGACACTTTATTATTACTCGTCTTACCCTGATATCTAGCTATGTGAACTAGCGTCCCAACGCACATAGATCCATATCCGAGTAAAACAAGGTTGTTATTGGAAACCAGCGGGGGTATCAACGAACTATGTTTACAGTGGGTCCCGTACATACCCGGGACCACGGCCCAGGATTGTTCCGTTGCATGGAAACGGAAACCAGCCGCAAGGCTAACAGGAGGGACTTATGTATGCCCTTATCATGATGGTACCAGTAATGAGGGAGCCAGCTCTCCCCTCGGTCCCTGGAGGCCCACAGGTCAGACCGGAACATGTAGTTGCACAACATTCCTAAAAGCCACTGTAAACACGAACACATATTGATATCCGCGTGTTTCCCCCGACCCAATACAAGTTGGTCCTTTTTAGGATTCAATAGTTTAATTATCACTTTACGGGAAAAACAGGAGATGGACATGATCAGGAATTCAGGAGTACATAAGTACTATATAGTCAGGTCACTGCATGTAAAGCAGGAAAACAAGTCACTGATCATGATACAGGATAATAAAGTAAGGTTCCCGTAAAGGTGATAATCACAAGTCAAGTATATCATGCTGGGTGTCAAGTGATAGCATGACAGGGATGATATTTAATAAACAACCAAGCATATCAAAGGATTGATAATAGTCGGGTAAGTCATGGTCATAGCAATAGGGTCTTGCCAATAATGGCATGTCAGGTGGTCAGGTGATAACACAGTTACCAAGTGATATACATGTGTTAAAAGGAAGCATGTAACTGACAGGTCAGAGTAATGACAAGTGGTAACATGGAAGTGACTCAAAGTCCAACGACCACGAAGGGTCGGCCACGCATGGTATATGATAAAGAAGTAAGCATATCAATAGCATGGCACAAGTACAAGATGAAGCTACCATAATATAAGCAATTGCAGGGCAAACATGAATATGGAAATAAGAAGCGAAATACTTATCGTCCCGACGAAACGGGATACGAGAGAAGAGCGAGACTACTCGCCTAAATCATCAACATGCCGAAAGAATCCGCAATCCATGGAACTTGGGACGCGCCATAACCTGTGATATAAATATGTAGAGTGAAGAGGAGAGAGAAAGAGAGAAGGAAAGATGATGTTTGTCAATAGACAAGTCAAGCAATACCAATATATGATATAAGACTCAAGGATATGGTTCATATTCAAGAAAGGAATCAACTATAACAGACAGCCAAAGTTAGTCGACTAGGTGGAAAGAGTAGTCGACTAATAAAGGGGTTAGTCGACTAACAGTCTGGTATAGTCGACTAAAACTGGGTTCCAGAGAGTTGATATTCTGATTCAGGAAAAGTTAGTCGACTAGGTGGAAAGGTTAGTCGACTAACAGACATCTCAAGTCGACTAACAGTCATGTCAAGTCGACTAATACTGAGTAACAGAGAGTTGGGTTTCTAATTCAGGAAAGGTTAGTCGACTAGGGTCAAGGGAGTAGTCGACTAATCGAGGTTTCTAGTCGACTAATAAATAACCTAAGTCGACTAAAACTGTGCTCCAGAAAAGGTTACGTTTCAACTTAGGGTTTCTAGTCGACTAATCTATAGGTCTAGTCGACTAATCGTCTGGAAACAGCATACAGAACAGATTTCTATGGTTGTGAGTTTGATAATCAAATGGCATGATTTGAAGACCTAAGTATACATGATATGAAAATACAAGTATCCTAAGAATTAATCAAGGCTTGGTGAAGAAGAACACTTACCTAAAAGAAGTACAAGGTGTTGGAGTGATGGTGGTGGTGATGGAAGTTGATGATGAAGAAGAAGGTGGAGGTTGGAGGTTTTGTTGTTGGTGTTGGTGAGAAGAAGTGGTGGCCGGAGATCAGAGGTCTCTCGCCGGAGTCGGGGTGGCCGGAGGCGCCGGTGGAGGAGGTGGTTGTGGTGGAGATGAAGGGGGAGATGGAGGTTAGGGCTTTGGTGAAGAGAAGTGAAGGGAAGTGAAAAAAAGGAAATGAAATGAAAAGGGAAGATTTAAATAGGATTTTGGATTTGTGAAGGAGGTGTAATTAATGTAGATGAGAGGGGGCTTTTTGCAAAGTGGAGGAGGGGATGAGTGTCCCTCTCTTGGCCACTTGGCCGGCCATGGAGGAGAGAGAGAAAGGGGCATTAATGGGGGAGGTTGGTGGAAGTGAAGAAAAATTGGAATTGTTGGAATTTTGGAAAATAGGAAAAGGCTTTGGCTTGTGGAGGAAGGAAAGAAATAAAGAAAAGGAAAAAGGAAAAGAAATTCATATGAGGAGATATTTTCTTGGAAGAGAATTTGAAAATAATGAAAGTGGCGGATTCCCGGGATTCGGTTGCGGATGCGGAAATCTTTCGGGAAAATACAGGAATCGTCCGAAATTCAAGTATCTCAGAACGACCCGAAATAATTACCAAAAATCAAGAATGTAATACTAAGTATCATAGTGAAATCCGTCTTAAGAAATACTTTATAGTTTTAAAACTAAAAATCCCGGAACCAGCTAGCTACCGACTCCGGTGGAATTTTCATAAAATCATAAAATCCTCAGAAAAAGAATGTAGGTAGAAAATATGATTCTAAGGAATAATGCCTAAAGGACCTTCTAGAAATTCCTAGCTGATTGTGAAATAAAAATCCGGGAATCGGTCAACGGAACTGGCCGACACCGGTTTTGAAGACTTTCATTTTAATTCCAGAAAAATCTAGAAAATCATAGAAAATATATAATATTGGAAAATGATATTTAAAACTAAAATCGGTCAATTCTAATTATCAGAATGTCTAAATCGAGTAATACTCTAGGATCGGGCCTTTGGTTCAGACTAGGGCTGACTCCAAGACCACAAATCCAAATCCAAGACAAAACAACCATATAAGGAATTCATAATACAGAATAATTACAGGAAGTAAATCGAAAAAATACGATCGAAAATCTGAATATGCAACTAAGTACGTATTCTGGGAACGGGGTATTATAGGAAAAGTGGTCGACCAGACGGTCGACTGAAAACTTGGCCTTGACCTATCGGTCGACCGTTCGGTCGACCGGGGCCATGTACAGAGAGCAGAAGCTCTCGACGGTCAACCGTGCGGTCGACCGGCCCTTGGCTGTGCACGTTTATGCACATCGATCGACGCCTAGTCGACCGACTCTGGCTCGATCGACCGGTCGGTCGCCCGCCAGACAGCCTAGTCAGCAAATGTAAAGGGATTAAAACTTGATATTTTTTACCTTCAATAAAATACCATAAATTCTCATAAATTTTACAAAAAAAAGTTCATTGATGTACTATGATATAAGAATGTTTGATTAAAAATCAAAACATATTACAAATATTTTGAACTAATTTTGTAATATAGAAATTTTGGCTTTAAACAAAAATCGTATTTTTCAAAACCAATCTCCAAATTGAAAAATGATTTTTCTAACTTTTCTAAATACAAAAATAAGATATTTTAAATACTTTTGAAACTTAGTGTGTATGGATATGATCCACTATACATACAATATGAAATATCTATGATTTTAACAATAAACTCTAAATAAGTTTTGATAAAACACAAGTATATTTTGAAGCTTAAAAACCAAAATGGTATTTTCTAAAATACATATAAATTTTGTGTGTGTGTGTTATATGAGTACTTGAGCAATCCACCAACTAATCTATCCTTTACATTTTATCTAAAAATAAATCTTGACACTTACAACCATGACACAAGTCTTCTTGAAAATCTTCTCTAAAAATCTTCTCCTTCTTGACTTGGTCCAAAACTTTGATCCAATGAGCTAAACTACTTTTGAGTAGTTGATGTGATCTTGATGCACGAGCTCTTGAATCAACTCGTGCTAGCTCCAAAACTTGACTTTAAATCCTTTGTTGAAGCTAAACACCAACTGAGATCTTAATTAAATATCTGAGACTAATTAAATACAATATCATTAATACTATAACTACATAAGTTAATCATCATCAAACTAGAGCGATGGCCTTTGGGCCAACAAATTGATCAGAGGATTAGGTTAGAGTCTGAGAGGAGATAACCTAGCAACAGCTTCTAAGATTGATAACCATAATTTGATACGTTGAGACATAAGAGTTGTGTAGTCAAATAGGAATATCCATCATTCGTAATGCATCTTTTGACTAGCAATTTAATAGATCGAGAGATCATAAATTCTAGATTTAAAATAGAAAATTGGTATTATTTGAGAGAAAGTACTGATTAGGATAGAAAATTTTGATCGTTAGCATAAATAGGATAATTAGCACAAGCATAATATTTTATCTGATTACAATTACTGAATCATTACCCTACTTCTTTTCATAATTGAAACAAACCTTTTTAGTAATATTTTAGTTACAAAATCTTCCAACTAAATTGATTATTCAAATAGAACTAGAAAAGATTTGGCACTTGAATGATTAGTCTATAATTATGCATTTTTATATCATATTTTTCTACCGATTTATGATTAAAATAACTCTTCTTACCCATGTTATGGTCTCTTTTGCAGATAATCAAGACTAGAAGGGTAAAAGGATAATAAGAGCTTAATTAAACCCATTTTCAGGTAATTAAATCTTGATTTCTTGGAGGTCAAGGTAGAGAGTTTCTAGAAGATACATTGAATCTAAATAATGGCGCATACCTGACGAAAATCTGAATGTAAATACCCGAATCCAAGAAAATCTGGAATGTCCCCGAAGCGAGGCAAAACCACTCGCCAAAACCAAGGACATAAGTCCCTGGTATGGCCGCGTTTCTGCGATCATCTTGGCGAGTCACGCGTCAATTTTTGACATGTGGCCCCGTCTCGTCTTCTAGAAGCTCCTTTTTCCTATACAAAGCGCTACAGTGACCTGAGACGTAAGCAGATCAGCGAGTAGGCTAGGTTTTCTCTCTTCTAGTTGTAGATTAGGATTTTCTTCTTCTTTTTTTTTGTATTTTCATTTTGTTTCTAGATCATGTAGTAGGGCTGAGTTGATTCAGAGAGAGATAGAGTGATATTGATGTAATAGATGGTGACAATTTATGTAAAGATATCTCCTTTCTTCTCCATTGTAATCTTCTACATCTTCTACATAATTCTTAGCTAATTTTTCTTCTCATGATAATCTAAGTACTAATCACTAATTATCTAACTTCTTACTTAATAATACACATGAATCTAGTAGCCTCTACAAGGCCTTGCTCTTGCAAGAGCCATTGATGGCTCATGATGATGGATTCTAACATTCTAACATCTAACTCACTAACAAGCAAACTTGTAATGTCTTCTTTATTTCTTACTCACCTCAAACGATTTTGATGATCTAATAGTAACTTGCAACTTGTTGTGTAGTATGGATGTGTGCTTTGAATGTTGATGAACAATCTTATATGTCATGCTTTGTATTGTCTTTTGAAGCCAAGGACTAGTGATGGTTAAGGATCCATGTGAGGCAACTATCACTAAGAGGTTAGAATAGTTAGTGGAGTAATTAGTAGTTAGTAGCTATGAGTTTTCTTTTAAAGTTCTCTTCTTTCTTGTTATTTTGTTTTAAAAATAATTTTCAAAATCTTTTTATCATCTTCTTATCAATGTTTTCATCAACTTCTTAGTTCACCTTTGTTTCATTTTTTTTTCAAAACCTCTTCTCTTTTATTTTCACATCATCGTTTTGTCGCCTCCTTCACCTATCACTTCTGGGTGTCTTTTCTTTCTCTTTTTCTCATTCTTTAACAAAGAATGAATTTTTAACAACCGACGTGAATAAGAATTATTAATGCTTCTATCGCCTCCTGTCCCTATGGATTCGACCCGTTGAGCCAATGCTATAATGAAAGTATCGAGGGAACATTAGCGCACACACATAATTTCATTGGTTTCAAAAACACACTTCTCCAAGTGCTAATTTCGCCTCGATCATTGAACAACAATCCTTGTGGGACAATACTCTATTCACTCTATATTACTTGTTAACTATTGGTACACTTACTATTCGAATTCACACATCAGAGTTAATCCTCATTATGGAAAAATTTAGGGGACAATTCTACCCCTGAACATCCCCATAAATAGCCATAAAGCTATTGGAGGAGGTGATCTTTGCTTTTTTTAAAAAAGAAGCAAAATAGCCACAAAGTTCAGAAGCTTTGGGCTTTCGCGAGAGAGAGAGAAAAAGAAAAAAATTTCTTCTTTAAAAAGAGAACTTCAACACTTTTCGTGTCCAAATAAAGTGATTTTACATCCTTAAAACGATTCAAGAGAAGCTCGTCATTTAGCTGATCAGTAGAGAACAAGATTCACTCTCCATCGCCACACGAAGAACTCAGACTTAAATAAAGGGGAGATTCAATTATCCTCCCTACTTTTATATTCATAATTGTTTCGTTGTAATATTTTATCCACTCAAAGAAATTTTACTTTGCATCTTTTCGATCAAATAAAAGATGGTGACTCCGCTGGGGATTGGTTTCTCTAACGACGAGGAAGCTGTGGTGCAACTGACGTCAAGATCATTGGATCAATGGTCAAGTCGCTCGTCGTCGAATTCGACCAAAGGAAAATTTGAAGAATTTCTTTCTTCGGACTCTGATAGCCCAAAAGCAATACGATAGTATCATATAGTCTCTTCAGCGCTTTTAAGTCTCTTCAAAGAGTTTTCCAAAAGTGGCCTGCGCCATGGCTCACAACGCAAACAGCATTGTGTCCAACGAGGTTTTAAAAACCTCTCGTGTCCCACACGGTCCTCATTAATGTCTCTCAGGAGACTTGCAGGGCCAGCATGCTAGCTCACACACAAAAAGACGATGAAGACCAGTCTTGTCATCTCTTTCCTCTCCAGACTCTACAATTTCAGGTTACCGGGGGTTTCCCACAGCTCCCAAGACTCAACCGAAATGCTGAACATCGACGAAGGCGTCGTGCCCATCGACAATAAATTGAAGATTTTGCAGTTGTAATCTACTTTATGGACACAGACCGCGAGGCTCAGACCATATTTTTTTGAAGTAACACGAGACCTGCGTTCTTCAAACGTGCATCTCAAAGCCCAAACGCTAGGTCCGCGTTTTTGTTCCAAAAAATGAAACCTGCATCCTTCTAGATGCAAAATGCGAGGCTCAGACTCGTGTTTCTATGAAACAACATGAGACCTGCGTTCTTCAAACGCGCGTCTCAATGCCCGAGCGAGAGGTCTATGTTCTTGCTTCAAAATATGAGACCTGCTTTCAATCTGTGCCAGAACGTGATTCTCGCATTCTTACTACTCAATGCAAAGTTCACGTTCTGAAGCAGATTGTACCAAAAACAAGGCTAAAACTCGCTTCAGCCTCAAATGGCCAGGATCAAAGCTGATCCAGAAAGTTCTCATCCCCGAGGAATCGGGGCTAGTCCTTTGGATACCACTGCAATGGATCTCAAGGACTACTCGACAAAGAAAAAGAGTGTTCATCAAATCACTCTTCAATGCTGTTGTGAATGGCTTATCACAATAGTACTCTTTGAATGTCACTGCAACTCTCATACGAACAAGCAAGCCATCGGTGTTCAATCGGCTGTCAGTCGCCCAGTCTTTAACTCAGCCAAGAGACGCCGCTTCCACAAGAAGAAGTCACTCTATGACATGCAGTACCCTGAGGTAACTTCAAATATGGTCGGTCCATGACTACACCAAGCAAGTTCAAAGGGATGCAACTGATCTTCTACTCTAGCGAGTCTGACGATGAACTTCCTTCAGATTTGAAGGAAATACTACGTGAATAAGAAGAAGTGTACTAGCACACTCGCATCTGGAATGGTACAATTGCCTCGGTAAACTACAGTGCCCTAGTCAAGGGTATTGATTTGATTGAGGCACACCCTGCCATCGCGAAATCACAGACCTCTATCTCCTCGACAGAGAAAGAAGCCTTTGTATACATGACAGGCACTCTCGAAGAAGTGGCCAACCAATTCGAAGAGCAGGCGCAAGTTCAGAGAGAACAATTCGGTATGATTCGAGCTCAGTAAGAATCTATCGACCCCCTTAAGCAGAGCACAACTGCTTAAGAAGAAGAAAAAAGGTCTGAAGACCAGGGAAAAGGAGGGAGAAAACTCTACTTCTGAGTATACTGAGAGTGAAAACACTCAAACCCCGAGTTCCCCCCAAACCTTTATCTGAAGAGGATAATAATTCAAAAGTAAATCTCATCACTCCAGGAGGATGAGCAATCTAGAGCAATGCCTAGCATGCTGAGGTGACCTTCATGTGGGGGTAGTCTGACCCTACCCAGTGGAATGAGACACAACTCACTACCCCCAAGATTTAAGGCACTGACATACTTTTGATGGAATAGGGTCACCAAACCTGCACATATACTACTTTAAATCCAAAACCTGGGAACATAGTATCACTACTATAAAATTTGTCAAATTGCGTTGAATATTCGCCTCAAAAATAGACATATTGTGTCAAATTTTTATAGCTTGCGTCAAAATTTTACGTGGAAAAAATTCGACACATAACTTCTCGACGCAAAATTTGCGTCGAATATTCGCGGCAAGCTGAAATATTGCATCAAATTTTTGACGCAAACTTTTTTCTGTATATTATGCGAATTTTAAATATTGCTTTGAAATTTTGATGCAATATTTAAATTTTGTGGCGTAAATTCACCGCAAACTATTAAATAAAATTAAATTTTGCAAAAAGAATTTTACAATTTGCGTCGAAAATTGGCCGCAATTAGTAACAATTTGCGTCTAATTTTTGACGCAAATTGTAAAATAAATTTAATTTAAAATCTAAATATTGCGTCAAAAATCTTATTCGACGCAATTTGTCAGCTTCCATATCTGTAAAAAAAATTGAAAATTTTGGGTATAAAAATACAATCTGTGGCAACAAATTGCGTCGAATTTGCGACTATCGACGTATTTATTGGTGACATATTGCATCGAAAACTATAATTCGACGCAATTTGTTGGCTTCTATATCTACATAAAATGTGAAAATATTTGCTTTAAAAGTACACTGAAGTCCTATAAGTGCATCAAAAAATTATGTTTTTGACGCAATTTGAGAGCTAATTCTATAGTTATGGAGATTTTAAAATTTTTGGTACAAAAATACAATCTGTGGATACAAATTGTGTTGAATTTGTAATTTTCAACGCAATTATGGGTCACATATTGGGTCAAAAATAAAATTCGATGCAATTTGTTGATTTTTTTTAAACTATAGCACACAACCTGCTGACCTGCAGCACACAACCCACATGCATTTCAATATCACCAATATAACTCTAAATATATCGCCAATATATACCAATATATACCCACATACATTTCAATATTACCAATATATACCAATACATTTTCAATATCACCAATATATAACCAAATATATCACTAATAAATTCTAGTTATATCACCAAATAACACCAAATATCACCAATATATACAAATCTCAATAATCCAAGTAATTTTACAAATGTCAGATCCATACAAGTAATATAAATCACAATCATATCACAATATCTCACCTAAGTCTCATGTTGTCTCTATCACTAGTATTGTCGCCTCCGCTGCTAGACTGCCTGGCGCTTTGTTGACTCAATGTAAACTGAGCCATGAATAACTGCATCTCTCTCTAAGCAGCCTCCAAACTAACGATCCTCTGTCAGTCGGCCTCCAACTGATGGCTCAGGGGCCTTCAACTGCTGCCTCATGGCCTCAGACTCCTGCCTCATAGCCTGAACCTTTTGCTTAAGCTGAGCAGTATGGGCGTCCCTCCTAACGAGCCTGGTGACTCTAGGAACATCCATGTTCAGCCCGAGCCTCGTCACACATCTAAATGCCTCGAGGGTCGCTCGTGTATTGGCAGTGCTCTCGTCACTGCCATCTGCTACCGCCGCATCATAATTCCTTTCAAGATGGAGCTGAAAATTAACAAAGTATTAAAAGTATAATTAGATTTCTATCATTTTCATAAAATGTAAGGATATATAAATAAATTTTTAATACGTACACCAACAGACATGGCTTTCTAGGTGATTGGCTTGCCCCGGGTGCAAGGCATGGGAAGCTCACCCTTAGAAGCATTGAGTGCATCCATCTTTAGGAATTTCTTGTTGTAGCTCTTCTTCGCGTTCGGCTCCCTCCCGTGGGCCTCTCTCTATTAGAAATGCAAAAATTTTAAAAATAAACTTAAGTAGCAAATATGCTATAAAACCAAATTGGTATAAATTTATACTTACAAATTTGCCTTTCCACATAGAAAGAGCGTCTCTACCCATTCTATGTAGCAAGTCGTTTGCAGCACGAGAGGCTTTACATTTTTTCTCTTCAACTACAAATTTAAAAATAAACAGGTTAGTAAATTTTAGGTATAATAATATATAAATAAATTATAACTTTTTTATTTTACCAATCCACTCCCATCGTCCTTTTTTTTTATATATCGACAAGAGGTTCATCCAAGTCTCACTGTCGACTCTGTCTGGCTGCAGGGCAGTAGCATCATTTATGGACACCTAGCAGCGATCAAAGGTACAATGCAGGAAATGATTTTTGTTGTTGTTTCACTTCTTCCTGACATTGTCATTGAAACACTTGCGAAACTTTCTTGGAATATTCCTTGCGTCATTCCAAGCCGACAGTGAAAAATCACCTTGCATATAACACAATACCAGTTGGATTAAAATCTCAATAAAGCATAAATATAAACATAAAATCTCAATACAGCATAATACAACTTACAGCCACCTCATGATATAATGCTTCAACTCTCCCTGAATTCTTATGGTCAGGCCAAGTCAGGGCTGGAGAGAACTCGTCGCATTAGCAGACATGATGACTAATGCAATCTTAGAGTGCATCGTAATGAGGGCCAAATGGGCAACCATCTCTGTTAATCTGAATCAAACCAACTGGCCTGGTTTTCCTCTTGGACTGGCTGGAGGATGATGATGCCATTTTAGAAGACCTGTGTTTTTATAATTATAAACTTCAAATATAAAATTAGACAGTCATACAATAGATATATGTAAGTTAATATAGAAAATAAAGTACACAATACATAAAGTTAAGCAGTTATACAATACATGCAACTAGCTCATCTCCAGAAATATACATATATGCAACTAGATCATCTCCAAACATAAGTTAAAGTAGTTGTACATTAATACTGTGTTACATTAAAAAATGTAGTATATAATTAAAATTAAAATGGAAAAAATCAAAATACATTTAATTCGTTACTCTTCCATAGGGTCAACACTATCAGTAGAAGTAGATGCCACATTAGAATAGGTTCGGATGGGCATTACCTCCAAGCATTCACCTTTGGTACCTAAATCAAAGGTATCTCCTAGTTTTGTGACAACGGGCACCACCCAAGGCTTATCCAATAGATTCGGCACGAAGAATGCTTGCAATACCATAGAAGGTAGAATGAAGGGACAAGTTTTCTTATTTAGCCTTGTAAAATGAACAAGTGTGAAGTCATGTTTGTCTACTTTGTTCTTGTTGTTATCAGCCCAGTCATACTCAAACAGAATGACCTTCATGCACCCTCATTGAACGATAGTTCAATGATATCTTTAATCACCTTGTAATAAGTAATAACTTCTTCTCTCGGGTCATTATCATGCACATTTGTGTAACTTGTCGTCATCGCCATGACAACAAGTCTGTTATTTTGAGTACATTTAGACTCTTCGGTAACTTCATGCAAAATTTGAAATCTTGTATATCAAAGCTTTTGTATATCTTAACTTTAAATTCAAGAGACCGAGACAGAGTTAATAATCTGCATCTTTTCCAGCCTCTCGTGCAGCCTATTTAATTAGACAAAGTTATTTCACAAAATCATTAGACAAGAGCTATACGAAAATATATTGTTGATAACACTTACACATTCTTTGAACCATCTTTGAAATTTCTTATCCTATGCATTTTAAGCAAGCCATTTATAATTAGAAACTCTCATTGAGGATCTGTCCTTAATGATTGTCAATGTTATCTGTAAGATATCATGACATGTTGAGACAAGTCACAAATGTTTAAATTTACGAAAGATTAAATTTGGATAGTGTAACATACTCAATATAAGGGGTAACTTCATCACAATTAAATAAGTAATAATTATGCGTGCTGTGCATTTTGCCATATGTGAGCGTCCTGTATTGAGGTTGGAAGGCACCATGTTCACCAGGAACCGAGAAAATAAAAAGTCAGGGGCTTTCTTCCTCGACATCATGGTTATTCTTGGACTCTACATTACTCTCCATATACGGTGAGCAGTAACTTAGGCATTCCTCCGCTATATAACATTCAGTTATTGAACCCTCTGCCGCCTCTTATTTTGTATATAGGATTTTAAATAAGCCAAGTACCTAAGGTTATAGAAAAATTCATGACATGTTAATTATATAGGATTTAAATTAATTATAAGATTAATTAACTACTGAGAGACATCTATTCAAGGGGGTAGAGAATTACTTCACTGACTCTCTCCTTTACCAAGATTTTTTTAAGACTGATGAGAATCTCCAGCGAGAAGAACCAGACTCTGGCAATGAAGCGGACACAGAACCAGAGGCAGAAGAAGAATGTCTTTGAGAAATAAATCTTCTTATAATGAACATTGATAAGCTCGATCTCAATACCACTGCCAATGTTGAATGCAAGTGGTTTATCAATGAAGACTTATATTTGGTATACTTTTTTTGCGTTTGATTCTAATTCTATACCATCAGACACTAGTACTGACGTGGATAGCAACCAATGGTCACAGTAGATGCTCTAACATCACTACATGTACCAATCAAGTCATCCTTCATGATGCGCGACAAGACCATCTATGCACAAGGAGTTTTCTTTGAAGCGCTAGCTAAACGTAAAGGCCAAAGGCCAATTCTATTCGGGAGAATCGAGTCTGAACCGTGACTCATGAAATCTCAGAAGACAATCTTGAGTCCCCATAATTCTCCTATTTTGGGCCAAATGCATGTCGCATGATGAAGAATATGAAGGTACACCTAGAGGGGAGTGAATAGGTGTAAGGCTAATCTAATGAACTAAATGCAAAAATTAAAACTTAATTGCAACTACACTTAATGCAACCAATGAGTGTAGCCGAATTTCCGGTGAAGGGTTCTGGACTAACTCCTCTTGATTCCTCTGAATAAGAGTTGAGGCGCTATATGAAGCTCTCATGGTTAAGCACAAGTGAGGCACAAACAAACAAGCCAAGCATGTAATGAATGTATGACAATATAAATAATGCAAGGCACAATATAAAAGAGAGATTAGAGTCAATGGATCAAGCGCAAACAACAAGATTTGTTTCGAGGTTCGAGCACCCAGTTCTATGTCCCCGCATTCACACAGAAGGATTTCAATCCACTTGTCCACACAGGACTCCCACACGGGGAACCTCCACTGAGGATTTGGGGCAAATACAACCGGGAGTTCACAACTCCTCTCTCAACTAATTACAACCTCTACACTTAGAGACAAGGCACAAAGCCATAACAAATCAACCTCACAAATGAGGGATAAGCACAAAGCAAATACAACCAATCAACCTCTCACTAGAGGGATAGGGCACAAAGCCACCACTTCAAAATCAACCTCTACACGAGAGGGATAACACAAAGTAGGAGGGTTTATAACTTAGTGATCAAAGACCACAAACCAATTCTTTTCTACAAAATAAATATACTATAGAGAAGATAGAAAGATAAGCTCAAGTGTGAAAAATAAAGTGTTTTTAACAAAGAAAATCACTGGGAAGCTCTCCAAAAAGATATAGAATTATTAGATCAAAAACAATTCCCAAAAGACTATTTTCTTTGAAATAACAAAATACTTTTAAAACAATGAAGATGAAATCTTTGAATCTCTAAAACTCTTTTTAAACTTGTAAAAACACTAAAGAAGGGGAGAATTTTTTGCTCTTGGAAGTCTTAACCAAAACAGCCCACAAATGGGGTTTTTATAGCCCCTTTAAAAAACTAGCCGTTGGCTGCAATTATGGTCAGATTTGACCATCCAGTCGACCGGCCAACGGTCAAAATTTGACCGTTGCCAACCACCGGTCGACCGCCCGGTCGACTGCCCTTACTCGAGAGTAAGGGGACTTCAGTCGGTCGACCGCCCGGTCGATCGGCCAAACCCAATGGCCTTTGTGCACGTCTCGTGCACGTCCGGTCGATCGTTCCGATCGACCGGCTCCTGGTCCGGTCGACCGGCACGGTCGACCGCCAGGGCCTGACAGAAGCAATTAAGGACTGAAAAACAGGGTTTTTAATTCTCAAACAAATCCCATAAAATCTTTAAAAATCCACAAAAATAAGTTCAGTATAATACATTGATATACAAACTTGTTTGAGTAAAAATCAAACCAAGTTACAAATATTTTGAACTCTTTTTGTGTTATGGAAATTTTGCCGAAAACCAAAAACTATATTTTCCAAAACTTGGATTTTTCAAATGGAAATCCGATTTCTCCAAAACTCGTCCAAATACAAAAACATGATATTTAAACAACTTTTAGGCATGTAGTATATGGATATACTCCAATATACATATAAAGATATATATCAATGTTTTTGACTACAAATCCAATATGTTTTTGTTAAAATACAAAACTCCAAACACATGAATAGGCATATCAAAATAAGTTTGTTTAAATAGTTGAAGTATGCATGTATATAAAACAAATCTAATATACATTAAACCTTGTAAACTTATTTTGAATCTATCTATTCATGAAAATCAAGATCGGTTAAACCAAAAATCAAAAACCAAAACATGAAAACTTAAACAAATGTGTGTGTTGTGAACTTGAGCATATCACACTATCTAGTCTTTACAAATGGATCTAAAATATAAACTAAACTAAGTACCGAAATCTTCTTGACGAACTCCATCTTCAAGCCGACTCGATCCAAACCGTGATCCACCGAGCTTGACTCCAACGAGTGCTATATATGATCTTGATGCTCGGGCTCTTGAATCACCATGTGAGAAGCTCCAAAACACCTTTGTTGAAGCTAATCACCTACTAATATCTTGGTTAAGGATCTGAAACTAAACATCACAAGATTATTAGTAAACATAACTTCATGAGTAATCATCATCAAAACTAGAGTGGAAGGCCTCTGGGCCAATAGAATATAGAGTATGACCTGACGAAAAGGTTCGGCTTAAACTTTAGACAAAGAAGATGAACACTGCTACGGTCTTTTGTTCCAAAAGGTAAGGCCCCTAACTACTATCATCAAACTTGGAGGGGGTTAGGCTATGTGTCAACTCCAATCCCCTCGGGCTCTGAGTCTGAGGAATCATTATATCACGATCACTCGTCAGACATGTCATCATGGGAATCAGATATCAGTATTGGCACTATCTTTAAAGATCTTTCAGTGAATATGATTTCAACTAGCCATATGAAGGATGAAGACGAGGATGAAGAAATGATCCTGTCAGACACTGATCCCTAGATTTAACATCTGAATATTCTCTGGGACATCTGCTTCGAATAGTTCGAACCACCCACAGATGATAAAGTGATTAAGGTCAACTTAGGAGATGAGGTTAACCCCAACCCATCTTCATAAGTGAAAGCTTACCACTCTCTGAGAAAGAAGACCTAATATATCTCATGCAAGTACATTAACGTTTTTGCTTGAAATTACGAGGACATGCTCGGACTTGATCCTCAAGTGGTCATGCATCGCCTCAACATCAATTCAAAGATGAAACCAGTCAAGCAATAGCAATGACGATTTCGTTCAGAAATAATGGAGGCAACTGAATCGGAAGTTAAAACTCATAGACTCCAGTTTCATCAGGGAAGAACAGCACCCCGACTAGGTAGCCAATATCGTGCCCATCACCAAGAAGAATGGAAAGATCTAGATTTGCATTGACTTTTGTGATCTGAATGTTGCATGTCCTAAGACAAATTCCCTCTCCAGATCACGGATGTTATGATTGACAATACGTGCAGTTTTGAAAGGATGTCTTTCGTAGATGGATTTTTAGGATATAATCAAATCAAGATGTATCCTGAAGATGAAAAGCATGCATCTTTCAAAATGCCACTGGGGTTATATTGCTACACCGTGATACCCTTCGGCTTGAAGAACACAGGGATGACATCAACGGGCAATGAATACAATCTTCCACGAGCATATACATAAGACCGTGAATGTTACGTGGATGATATTGCAGTAAAGATCAAGCTTAGGGAGATCATATTGCAGATTTGAAGAGAATATTCAACATTATGCGGCCGAATCAATTGAAGATGAATCCAACTAAGTCCTTTCTGGGGGTAGCCGGTGGTAAATTTCTTGGATTCGTTGTAACATTCAAAGGATCCATCTTGACTCAGAGAAAGTCCATGCCATCCAGGAGATGCAACCTCTAAGAAATATCAGAGAACTTAGAGGATTGCAAGGACAACGGGCTTACATCCGGATATTTATATTGAATCTTTTAGTATATTGCCAACCCTTCACCAAGCTGATGAATAAGGGAGTCTCATTAATTTGGGACAATGTTTGCCAAGAAGCGTTCGAGAAAATCAAGCAATACCTCACGCATCTACCCATCCTTGTAGCTCTAATGTCAGGAAAACTCTTCCTGATATACGTTCGAGCTATCGACCACTCTCTAGGAGCTTTATTGGCCTAGAATAATAATCAGGAACATAAGCAAACAAACTACTATCTAAGTAGAATCATGATCATAGCAGAAAATCGTCACAACCTGGTCAAAAAGAGTGTCTAGCCCTAGTCTTTGTTGTCCAGAAAATGCGACATTACCTAGTCGGCCAGACTATTCATGTCATTTCAAAAGTTAATCTTTTGAGATTGCTTATGAAGAAACCACCATCGCTAAGATATGGGTGGGTTATATTGCTCTCACAATATGATCGATTGGCGAAAAATGGGCTATACTACTCTCGCAATATAAGATGCTATTCCTGTCACAAAAAGCTACGAAAAGATAAGCAGTAGCAGATTTCTTGCTGAACATCCAGATCCAAGGGCAGCCAGACTTTATGAAGATCTCTCAGATGAGGTCGCTGAAGTCTACATGACCCAAACGTCTTTCGAAGAGCAAGTTTGGCAATTATACTTTAACGGCGCATCAAGGATGGGTCCTATAAGAAACAATATAACAGGGGTGGGGGTAGTGCTCTTACCTCCACAAATCTATGTGATTCCTCATGCATTCTCATTAACCGAGCTGTGTTCTAATTACATTACGGAATATAACGCTCTCTTGATCGGGATGCAACTTGTTGAAGAGATTGGAGTCAAAAATCTCGAAGCATATGATAATTCAAAGCTTATTGTCAACTAGGTTCGCGGTGAGTATGAAGTCCGACTTGAAAACTTGATGCCATATCACAACACAACCATTACATGACGGAGAAGTTCAGAAGCTTCTACATTGACCATGTACCAGATCAGCAAAATGTGCATGCAGATGTATTAGCGTCTCTCGCTGCTTCATTGGCCCTTCCAGCGGAGCCACGAAGATAATACTCATCTACAGCCACGACTTGTACTGCCTAAAAGTCACCTTTGAAGAAAGTCAAACTCCAACAGGAGACTATCAAGTTGAAGAAGTTCTGGAGACTACAATAGGTCCGAAACTCAGGGATTGGCGACTCCCATTCATTGACTTCGTCTTATATGGCATCGTCCCTAATGATCCCAAGGAGGTAGCCGCCATCAGAAGAAAGGATCCTCGATTCTACTAAAATGCGATTACACGAATATTATATCACTGATCGTATGATAGAATATTACTCCGTTGCCTTGCATATAAATAGGTACATAAGGCACTCAGGGAAGCTCATAGCGGCATGTGTGGAGCTCACCAACTCGGACCCAAGCTCGGAGATCGCCTCGAAGACTAGGCTACTATTGCCGAAGATAATCCCTGACACCATCGCCTATACAAAGCGATGTCATGCCTGTTAGATCCACGGTGACTTCGTTCATTAAACACCAGGACATCTTCATCCAACATCTTCTTCATGGCTATGGGGAATGGATGTTATCAGACCCATCACCCCTTCAACATCCAAAGGATATCACTTCATTGTGGCCATAACTGACTACTTCTCTAAGTAGGTGAAAGTTGTTCCCGTGAAGAAAGTAAAGACATCAGGCGTGATCAAATTCATAAAGCATCACGTACTCTATCACTTTGGTGTACCCTGATGAATTGCCCATGATAATAAACCCCAATTCATCAGCCAAGCATTTCAAAGTTCTTTAATAAGTTCAGAATTCAAAGTGTGTCTTCAACAGCATACTTTCTAGCTACCAACGGTCTTGTAGAAGTCTTTAACAAAACTATTGGAAAGCTTCTCAAGAAGTTCATCTCAAAAAGCTGAGATGACAAATTAGGCAAATGCCTATGGGCCTACTGCATAATTGTGAGAACCTCGACAAAAGTTATGCCGTTGTCCTTGGTGTACGGATGTGAAGCCGTACTCCCGCTGAAAATTCAAATTCCATCTCTGTGCATTACTTTGAGAACGTAGATGACAGATGAGGAGAAGTATCGATTGTAACTCCAGGAGTTAAAACTTTGGATGACAAACGACTGCAAGTTGGACGACAAATGCATGCAATCTCAATGACAAATCGAGCCCTATCAAGCTCGAATTTTCAGAGCCTTCAATAAGAAAGTTAGAGAATGAATTTTCAAGAAAGGTGACTTTGTCTTAGTTATCAGAAGACCCATGGTTATGACACATAAAATAAAAAAAAATCAACCTAAATGGGAAGGGCTATTTGTAATAGAGTCAATCTACTCAAATAGAGCATACAGCCTAATAACCCCGGATGGCGATGCGCTCATGATGCCGATCAAAGGCAGATTTCTGAAGAAATGCTATACATAAAAGGTTACTTCACATGATTAAGTTAACACTAAAGCTCTGATCGAAGATTCATCCTAATCAATCAGATAGATTAGATTTTGAGATCCAAGATGTTTGGGAGAGCGCCAAAGAAAAGTTTCCTCATTGATCGGTCACAAATACGGGAGATTTGTTTCGAGGTTCGAGCACACTTGCTCTACGTCCCCGCCTTCAACACAATGAAGGAATTCCACTAGAATCGATCCCGCAAGATCACTCGGTGTCGCAGCACCTACAATGAGTTCACACTAGAACTCTTGGATCTGCAAGTCCCTCACTTATTCCCGCAAGAACAACATACGCAAGCACACTAGCTTGGCAAGGCCGCACCTCTACACCAAGCTCCCACAAGAACTCGTCATAACACAAACCTGCAAGTTCGTCTCCTCAAATACAAAGATGAAACTTGGTGATTTCTACACTTTGATCATCAAAACCAACTCTCACAACAAGTATCCTAGAGGATGAGTTTAGCAATGAAAAGCTCAAGTTTGTGCGAGAAAAATGATATAGAGTTGTGGTGAAAAAACTCAAGAAATCTTCTTTGAAAACACTCTTAAAAACTATCCTTTTATATGAAAGTTTTAGCCCAAAAACATGTAGAGAAAAACCCTAAGAGAGAAAAACTGGCTCTAAAACTTCTCCAAAATCTTGTATAAAACTGGCCTAGAGAACCCTCCTTTATAGGGTTCAGAAATATAGTCGTTGGGGTCCAGATCAGCCCAGAATGGCCTGTCAGTCGACTGCCCGGTTGACCAGTCAATGGTCATATTTATGACCGTTGGGTTGCCGATCGACCGCACCCAAGTCTTGACCTGTCGGTCGACAAACCGGTCGACCGAGGAAAGAACCAGGAGCAAAGCTCTCTGGCCGATCGACCGCCCAGTCGACCGGGGCCAGATCCAGAGAGTAAACTCTCTGGATCAATCGACCGGCCCTCAAGCCAAAGTTGTGTACACATCGGTCGACCGCTCGATCGACCGACTTCTGGCTCGGTCGACTGCTCGATCGACCGACTTCTGGCTCGGTCGACCGATCGGTTTGACCGCCAGAAGGCCAAGTCAGGGATATTAAAGGGAATAAAACTTGGTCTTTTAACATCTTATAAAATCCCATTAAATCACATAAAATTCACAAAAATCAATTCATTGAAATACTCATTGAAATACTTTGAGGTACAAATATGTGTGATCAAAAATCAACACACATTACAAACTTTTTGAACCATTTTTGTGATATAAAATTTTCACCTTAAATCAAAATCGGTATTTTTCAAAAACCAAACTTCTAAAGGAAAATACAGTTTTTCTATAAACTTGTATAAATACAAAAATAAGATATTTAAACTCATTTTGAAGCATAGTGCATATGAATAGAATCCAATACACATATAAAAGATATATCTATACTTTTGACAATAAGCTCTAAAATAAAGTTTTGATAAATCCAAAACTTACACACATGATATAAAAGTATCAAATAAGTTTTTCTAAATATTTGAACCCACAATGTGTATGGATGAAATCCAAAACACATATAAAATATGTAAACTTGTTTTGATGAACTCTATTCATGAAACATAAGGATGTATACTTTGAAGCTCAAAACCAAAACAGTATTTTCTAAAATAAAACTATTCTTATAAAAAAATACTATATAAATTTTGTGTGTGTGTATATGAGCTTGAGCAATCCATAACTAATCTATCCTTTACATTTTATCTAAAATATAAATCTTAACACTTACAAATACTAGATACAAGTCTTCTCTTGAAAATCTTCTTCTCCAAGTAGACTTGATCTAAACCTGATTTATGAGCTAGACTCCTTTGAGTACTTGATGCTATCTTTGAAGCGCGAGCTCTTAAATCAACACGTGCTAGCTTATAAAACTTGACTTCGAATTTTTGTTGAAGCTAAACACCGACTAAGATCTTGATCAAATATCTAAAACTTATTAAATACAAGATCATTAGAACAATAATTACATGAGTTAACCATCATCAAAACTAGAGTGATAAGCTTTGGACCAACAATCTCCTCCTTATTGATGATGACAAAACTCATGGAGTTATATATGCATGGATTAAAGATAAGCTTCATAGAAGCTCCCCCTAACTCATACATAGCAAAACAATAAGGATATTCAATAAAAGCTCATAAACAAAATAAATATAGATGCATAAATAACAAATATTTTACATGCATATAAACTCTAAATTCTTCTACCCCTTTTTGTCAATTCATCAACAAAAGAAGACAAACAAATAATAAAGATGTATATTCGATATAAATTCTTGAAGAGGAGAGACGTTAAGTTAGCTCCCCCTGCATACATGCATTACATGGAGAAGAGATGACTAGGCCCTAACCTACATAAAGCATAATATACAATGTATAGGCGAAGATGTTAAGCTCCCCTTACACACGTGTATTACATAAAGAAGAGAGGTCAATCTCCTCAATATGTAAAATACACTCAAAATGAATCTATATTTAGAGGAGATGTTAAGCTCCCTTGCATATGACAATACATATCAACAAATTTTGAAAGAAAATTTTAATATCACTTTAAAACAAATTTTGAAATATTTTGTAGTCAACAAAATAAAATATGATACCAATTGTAAATTTTGCTACCAATTAAAAGTCACCAATTGTAGGTTCTGATACCAATTGTAATTCATTGTAATTTTTGATATCTATTGAAGATAAAACTTAAAATATATTTTGATAGCAAACAAATACCAAATGAAATCAATGCATAAACTTGTAGAGATACCAATAAACATCTAGAATTAAATTAAACTAAGCATAAACCTTTTGTGCTTTAAAAATGTGTAAAGAAATCGTAAAACAAACACAATAAAAATCATATATATGTAAGTATGAAAATATCACTTGAAATTTAGTGCATACATATATAAAAATACATATGAGTATATAAAAATAAAATAACATGAAGATCATGTATATTACTCATACCTATCACCCTATTCATGCACATATAAAAAGATATTCATTTAAGGGTATTAAGGCATGGTCGCCCAACCAACCGCCCTTGGATGGTAGGGTTTTCAAAGATGTGATTCGAAAATATTTTAAGATCTTTGAAAACTCTACCAATTGAAGAATAATGAAACTAGTTTTCAAATAATTTTGAAAATTAGTATGAAATCCTTCAAGTAAAAACAAAAACAATATATATCCATGAAACAAGTATATCACACAAGAGTTGTCACTCAAAATTTATAGAGCTCAATAATGTGCTCATGAAATAAAATGATGAGTAAATAAAAGTAATGTGAGTGCACAAGAATTATGTGAATAGCATATTCATGAAACAAATCAATAAGGCTCAAAACAAACATGAAAATCATTAAAACTTAAATTTTAATCAAAATTAAACAAGCATCAAGGTATATGTATGTTTTGTCGAAACTAAAAGTATACATACATATCCCAAAACAAATAAGTCTATAATAGAATTTTACGTGAAGGCAAGTGACTCAAGGATATTCATTTATATCTATTAGTTTTAACAAAAAGAACATATACATGAAGCTATACATGTACAAAAATATAGAGAAAACAAGTATAAATGAGAGAAACATCTAAACTAGATTATACATATATATGTAATGAGTACAAACAAGCAATGAAGTATAAGCACATATTAATCAAGTGTAGCTCACTGCTTGTACAAGTATAGACACAAGTTTTAACGAAAACTACATCTAAATAAGCAATCACCACATGAATCATAAAACAAATATGATCATTAGGCTAAATGCCACATGTTTTAGAACTAGTATACACATAGTAGTTAACAATAATGAGAACACAAAAATATGAATCCATGTGAACATGGGTGTATCTCAAAGACTATCTACGCATATCACTTATCTAATAACATTATATTTAACATAATGAACAATAAAACCACAGTATGCCAAAAAAAATTATCAATGTAAAAGCATGTAAACTAAAATAGGAGTTTAGAGATAGTTATCAAATCAAATGAACTATTCTCTAAGTCTCCAAACCATAGTGTCCTCCCACTAAATATCCTTGATAATGATGTATCAATTGGTATGTCCATCTAGCTCATGCATCCACCATCAAGGCACCAACCCTCTCACGTTTTCTGAGAGCCTACACCTACATCAAATACAAGTGGTGGGAATTTGGTACCCATTTCTTTTTGGGTCCGTGGGGGATAGCATCATAAGGAATCCAAATATTTTTATTTGCAAAATTTATATAATTTATTCTATCAAAACAAAATTTTGCTAAATGGCCTTTGCAGCCGCAATGTGTACATTTATACACTCTAGAATACATACGATTGTGATGTGTATGAGCATGGTTTGTATGTGATGTATGCCATGGGATATGTGTATGCTTGTGTGGAACTTATTTCTTACAAAATATATATTCCAATTTATGATGTTTAAATGCACATTGGCTCAAGGTGGAGCCCAAACAATCAATTTTCTTTTTCAAAACATGAATCTCATTTTTATCAATAGGAGGTGCAACATTATTAGCATGAGAAACATGACAAGTATTAACATTATTTTTCTTTTTAGAAATCTTTTCTTTTTCTTTTAAAATAATTTTCTTTTTCAAAGAGTATTTTCCTTTAAAACAAATTCCTTTTCTTTTTCCACCAAAATAATTTTATTCTTCAAACATTCATTTTCTTTTGAAACACATTCAAATTTATTTTTAAAAGAATCGTTTTCTTTTAACAAAAAAGTATTTTTCTACTTCAACCTATCATTTCAATTTTAATAAATCATATTTTTCAAGAAGTTTTTGACAAAAAAGATGCATGCTCATCATAAGGTATGTCAATATCTTCTTCTTGCTCGGATTCAGAATTTACCTCAAGGGAGTCAACCCCTTAGATCATGTAGCACATGTCGGAAGCATCACTTCCATTATCCGAGTCACTCCCCATATAGTATTGCTTTTGTTCATCAAGAGAGACAAGTGTGTTACATACTACAAAAGCCGAATCAAAATTAGAAACCCTAAATAAATAATCATCATTTAGGGTACTCTTTATGGCATGGATGGCTTTTGAGTTAGCCTTAAGATATTTGTCATTACTAAAATATGAATCCTTAATGATGGCAAGATAAACATGAATACCTAAGGCCTTAAGATACATAGACATATTAACTTTTCAAGTTTGGATGTTAAGAATGTCAAACATAAGAGGTGTCATGAAATTCATATGTGTGTGTAAACAAATATTGTGATTAGCTAAAATGAAGATCTTAACTCAAGGTTATTAGACCCAAATCATGAGCACCATGCTCTGATACCAATTTAGGTCACATAAAGGGAGGTGAATAGGTGACAAGCTAATCTAATGCAAAACAAATGCAGAATTAAAAGTAATTATGCAAACTAGAACTATTATGCTAAACACACCAAGTATAATCAAAGAGTGTAGCCGAATTCCCGGTGAAGGGCTCTAGAATATTATCTCAAGATTTCTCTAAATTAAGAGTTGAAGTGCAACACTGGCTCTCTTGTTTGAATACAAGTGTGAGCAAACAATCCCAAGCATATAATAATTAAGCACAAATATATCAAGCATATAATAGATATGAACAATAAGCATATGCAAGATATAAAACACAAGTGAAAGAGAAATAAGCAATCGCAAACACGGAAGATTTGTTTCGAGGTTCAAGCACACTTGCTCTACGTCCCGCCTTCAACACTATGAAGGATTTTCAGTAGAACCGATCCTACAAAATCACTCGGTGTCGCAACAGCTACAATGAGTTCACACTAGAACTCTTGGACCCGCAAGTCCCTCACTTGTTCCCGCAAGAACAACACACGCAAGCACACTAGCTTACTGAGGTCGCACCTCTACACCGAGCTCCCACAAGAACTCATCACAACTTGAACCCGCCAGTCCGTCTCCTCAAATACAAAGATGAATACTTGTCATCTCTACACTTTGATCACCAAAAATGACTTTCACAACAAGTATTCTAGAGGATGAGTTTAGCAATAGAAAGCTCAAGTTTGTATGAGAAAAACAAGATAGAGTTGTGATGAAAAAAACTCAAGAAATCTCCTTTAAAAACACTCTTAAAAACTCTCCTTTTGATATGAAAGTTTTAGCCAAAAAACATGAGAAAATCTTAAGAGAGATGAAAAAAACTGGCTCTTAAACTTCTCCAAAATTTTATATAAAACTAGCCAAGAGAATTTATAGGGTTCAAAAATATAGCCGTTGGGGTCCAGATCAGGACCAGAATGGCCTGTCGGTCGACCGCCCGGTCAACCGGCCAACGGTCATATTTATGACCATTGGGGTTGCTGGTCGACCGCCGGTCGACCACACCCAGGTCTTGACCTGTCGGTCCGGTCGACAGAGGTAAGAACCAGAGAGCAGAGTGATTAGTCACATATATTGCATATACATTATCACCTTACCATACTTTTTAGCTAATAAATCCTATTAACAAGTCTTCTTCTTCTTTGTTTAATGTAGGCCCAATTGCTAAAAGAAAGGAATGAGAAACAAGCCCAAAAGCCCACCAAATTCTGATTTAATTCAGAATAAATCAAGGCAAATCTTGGCATATCAGAGAGGATGAAAACCAGTTAGAAAGAATCCTCCCTGAATCAAGCGGTTGAAGCCAACAATCAAAGGCTGTTTCGTCAAACCCTGAAGCTGAAACGAGAAAACCAGAAGAAGATAGGGGCAAATCACCAAACCAGAGAGACCCACCAATTGGGTGTGGCCACATAGCCACACCAGGGCCGTGGAAACGCGGCCCTAGTCGCGTTTCTGTGGCTATGTGTGAAAGATTACCTAGAGGGGGGGTGAATAGGTGATTATGCTAATCTAATGAACTCAATGCGGAATTTAAAAACTTAATGCAATACACTCAAGTGCAATCAACAAATGATGCACACACAACCAAGCAAGCAATTATGAATGCACAATATGAATAGTTGCAAGGCACAAAGTAAAGAGAGAGATAGAGAGAGTCAATGGATCAAGCGCAAACAACAAGATATATTTCGGGGTTCGAGCACCCAGCTCTACATCCCCGCCTTCGACACACGAAGGATTTCTAATCCACTAGCTAGTCCACAAAGAACTCTCACAAGGAGTACCCAACTCCTCTCTTTACAACCACAACCTCCTCCTTGAGGCAAGCTCCAAACCAACAATCTATCACCTCACAACTTGAGGGATTAGTACAAAGCTAAGTAAGGATCACCTCACAACTTGAGGGATACAAACCACTTGCACAAACAACCTCCTCCACCCAAGAGGGAAAAGCACAAAGCAAAGTAAATAGAGGGTTTACAACTTAATGGTCTAACAAGCAACCACAAACAATTTCTTTCTCCCACACAAAGATCTTATAGAAGAGATAGTAGATTTTAGCTCAAGTGTGGAGAAAACCAATGGAATGGAAATCAAAATCACAAAGAAAAATCCTTAGAAAAAACTGAAACCAAGATATAGAAGATGAATCAAAACTCTTTTCCCAAAAACCCTTTTCTTTGAATTTCCAAACCCTAGCAAAAACACCAAATAGATTGTTCAATTTGAATCAAAAACTTCTTTTGATTGCTGTGAAAACACCAGAGAGTAAGAAAAATTCGCACAAAAATTCTTAGAGAAAAACTCTTTCTAATGGGGTATTTATAGACCCCAGAAAAATATAGCCGTTGGCAGCAGAAAATGCCAGAAATACACTGCCGGTCGACCGGCCGGTCGACCGTCCAACGGTCAAATTCTGCCCGTTGGCAGCTACCAGTCGACCGCCCCGGTCGACCCAAACAAAAAAAGAGCTCTGCTCTCAGACCCAGTCGACCCGGACGGTCGACCGTCCCAAGTCTGCCAAACGTGCACAAATCTGTGCACGTCGGTCGACCGACCCGGTCGACCGACTTCAGCCAAGTCGACTTGGTCAGAAGACTAGTCGACTAGTTGAAGCCTGGAACAGAAAACTGACTTAAAAACATGTTTAAAAATTCTTTTAACACTTCTAAAAATCACCAAAAATAGTTTTATCATTTTACATTGATATATAAACATGTGGTAAAAAGTTTAGCTCAAATATCAATCAATATGAACTATTTTGTGTCTTATCATTTTACCAAAAACCAAAAACTGTATTTTCTAAAACTTGGATTTTGAATAGAAAATACGTTTTGTCCAAAACTCTTCCAAATACAAAAACATGATATTTAAACACTTTGAAGCATGATGCATATGGATAGAAATTCAATATACATGAAACATATATATATCATAGTTTTTGTCTTTAATTCCAAAAATAAGTTTTGTTAAAACACAAAACCTAAAACACATGAATATGTATATCAAAGTAAGTTTATCTAAGTAGTTGAAGCATGCATGTATATAGAACAAATCATAAATACATTAAACCATGTAAACTTGTTTTGATCTATCTATTCATGAAAACCAAGATCGGTTAAACCTAAAACCGAAAAACTGAAAACCAATATTCAAAACATGAAACGTGTGTGTTGTGAACTTGAGCATTATCATACTATTCTAATCTTTACAATTTGGATCTAAACACAAAACTAAATTATAGTACCGAAGTCTTCTTGTAGAGCGCAATCTCCAAGCCGACTCGATCCAAAACTCCTTGATCCACCGAGCAAGTGCTATATATGATCTTTGACGCTCGGGCTCTTGAATCAACATGTGAAAGCTTCCAAATCATTTTGTTGAAGCTAATCACCAACTAATAACTTGATTAATGATCTGAAACTAAAATCACAAGATTATTAGTACACATAACTATATGAGTTAATCATCATCAAAGCTAGAGTGGAAGGCCTCTGGGCCAACAATCTCCCCCTTTTTGATGATGACAAAACTCATGGAGTTATATATGCATGGATTAAAGTTAAGCTTCAAAGAAGCTCCCCCTTAACTCATGCATAAACAAATAAATAATAAATATGCAATGAATATTAAGCATGAAACATGTATATCTATGCATAAACAATAAATGGTTCTAGATACCAATGTAATGTTTAAAACAAAACATGCTCTAGATACCAATTACAAAACATCCAATTACAAAACATGCTCTAGATATCAATTAAAATTAAACTAAATTAAACTTAATATATGCAAAACATAAACATGCATATATAAATCCAAAATACTTCTCCCCCTTTTTGTCAATCATCAACAAAGGGGTAAAAACCAAAACAAAACAAAATCTTCTTTCTTTTTAATACAAAGAATCAATCTTCAATAAGGGGTAAAAGCAAAACGAAATCAACAAATTTTTCTCCCCTTTGTGTTCGAAACAACGAATCAATAAAATAATATTTTTCCCCTTTTTGTCTAAAACAAAAACAAAGTCAATAAGGGGTGACAATCAATTAGGATATCAATTGAAAATATGTTAATGAAGCATCTTGATACCAATTGAAAATAAACAAAGATCAATACATGTTATATGCTATATACATTCATGAAGAGGAAGACGCTAAGTTAGCTTCCCTACACATATGCATTACATGAAGGAGGGATGTTAAGCCCTAATTCACATAACACATTATGTAATGCATAAGAGGAGATGTGAAGCTCCCCTTACACACGTGTACCACATAAAAAAGAGATGTTAAGCTCTTCAATACAAGATACACTCATCATGAATTTATATGTAGAAGAGATGTTAAGCTCTCCTTGCATATTGTCAATCAAAACTTTTGTATTTTTCAAAAAAAATTTAGATACCAATATAAAACACAAGACATCTTGATATCAAAAGATAGTATTTTTCTTTTTAAAGTCATATAAACAATTGAAATGACTATTTTCTATCATAAAGGAAACAAACAAAAATTATTGATACCAATTTTAAAATTAAACATAATGAATTTTGAATGTCTAAACAGAAATTTTGATACCAATTTGTAAATATCTTTCATTTTGAACATGTGATACCAATTTGAATTTTTCAATCATAAAGTATGGGAGTGAAGAACAAATACTAATTGAAAAACAAAATCAAATTTTTCTCCCCTTTATGAAATACAAACTAAAACAATGTTCACTTTTATTTTAACAAGCCTAAGCATTGTTTAAAAAAAATTGAAACAAACATATATATGTATGGAAAATAGATACCAATTGAAATTGATATACTTGGAAGTGAAAGCATACATACATACAAATATATGAGTATACAAGAAATGTCAAGATTGATACCAATTGAAAGAATTCAATGATACCAATTGAAATAGCAATAAGATCAAATGTATATCTCATATAACTACCTCCCAATCATGGTTCAAGTTTTAAATGATTTTCATGTTAAAGCATACAAGAACATGATCTCCCATCCAACCTCCCATAGAAGGTAGGGGTTTTCAAAAATAGGTTTGAAAATAAGCTTTGTTTGAAAATCTCTACCATAGTGAAGAATACAAACTAGTTATAGGAAAAACTTTTAAAACTTGTACGAAATCCTTCAAGAAATAAAACAAATCATGAGTAAACTAATAAAGTGAGTGTACAAGAAAAATGTGACACATATCAACATGAAAATATTCAATTAAGCTCATATGAAATTCCTTGAAAACATGAAAACATGAAATTCATCTAAGATGTGAAATCACCAATTGAAATCATCTTAAAGACATGAAATTCATAATAAATGTGAAATCACCTAGCAAACATGAAATTCATCCAAACGACTTAAACTTCAAGGCATATGTATGTCATGTATAAACTAAAGTATACATACATATCCTAAACACAATGAGACCACAAGAGTATATGCATGAAGGCACGTGGCTCAAGGATGTATATGTATAAATAATAGTTTAGACAAGATAGACATATACATGAAGTTAAAACAAAATAAGTAAAATGATGAATACAAGTCAAATGCAAGAATCATCAAAACTAGACTATACTAGTACATCAAGTGAATACAAATGAGCGTTCAAGCACAAACATATATAAAGGTCTATTTGTAGCTCCACTAGTTGTACAAGTATAAATCCTAGTATTAATGAAAACTTATCATTCAAGCAAGTAATCAAAACATGAAGTATAAAACGGGAATCATAACCCAACATGATAAACATAATAATCAAAACATGAATTATTAAAACAAAAAGTTATAGTCAATCATATGATTTACATGACAAAGACATGTGCATTAGATCTATGATTAACATGATAGCTAAAACATAAAGAGAACACAAAATATGGGTCCATACTAAATATGGGTGTCCCAACAACTAATCATGTAAAGCATAAGTCTAATAAACATGGCGAATATCAAACTAATCATGAAACAATAAAACATGATTCAACAAAACAAAAACCATAAACATCCACATGATCATTATGTATATGCATGTGCATTAGATCTAGTGCATACATGTTAGTTTAAACAAGGTGAGAACTCTAAATATAGATCCATATAAAACATGGGTGCTCAAGTAACTAAACATGTATAACACTATTCTAATGAGCATGGCATAAGCATAATGAACAATAAACCATGGCATGCTATAAATAGATGAACATGAAAAGCATGCAAATAAAAATGAGAGTTAGAGAATGATACCAAAACCGATGAAGGTGCATCTCTAGTTCTCCAAACCACGGTGGTCCTCCCACAAATCCCCTTGAGAGTGAAGCATCCAAATGGTTCTCTTTTAAGCTTAGAATGCATCCACCTCAAGGCACCAATACCCTCACGTGATGCGAGAGCTCCCACCTATATCAAAAGTCAAGGAGGTGATTCTTGGTACCCATTTCCTTTTGGGTCCACGGGGGTTAGTATCTTTTCTAACCCAAACAAGATTAGTTGCTAAATTTTCATGATAAACACGATCATAACAAAATCTAGCAAGGTGGCCTTTTCGACCACAATGTGTAAATGTGTACACATGAGCATACATGTTATGGTTGTGTCCGTGAAAAGCATGTGTATGCCATGTAGAGTGTGCATGCAAAGATGGCCCTTGTTTCTTGCGAACCAAGGTTTCCAAACGTGAATGATTCAATGTGCATTGGCTCAAAGTGGAGCCCAAACATTCAACACTTTTCTTCAAAATATTTATATCATTTTCAATAGTGAAAGATAAAGTGGAGCATGCAATAGGTGTGCAAGAAGAAGAAGAAGTTATACTAGCATAGCACACATGAGAATCAATATCAATTTTTAAAGATTCATTTTTTTAAAACTAAATCCAATTCTTTTGTAATAGAATCAATTTATTTTTCAAAACAAGGTTATCTTTTAAAACAAAATCCAATTTAGAAGATAAAACCTCATTATTTTTCACAACATCATTACAATCATTTTTGTTTTTTAAAATCTCAATCTCATCAAGGGTAAGGTCTAGTTGAGATCTTAGTGAGTCACGTTCACTAGTGATCTCTTCCTTTTCTTGCAAAACCAATTCAAAATTAGAACACAAATCCTTTAATTCATTTTCAAAACAAGGTTGTCCTCTTTCAAAAGATTGTGTTTTTCCAATAAATTTTCAAGCTTTTGAGCAAGTTCCAAATTCAATGTTTGAACTTCAAAACAACCATGGCAATAGGAACTAGAGCTATTATCTAATTGAGAATCCGATTGTACCTCAAGAGAGTTATTCCCTTGGACCATGAGGCAACGCTCTTCGGACTTTTCTCTCATAGATCTCCTCATCTTGTTGATAATCCTTGGAAGCTCGGGAGACGTCAATAAGCTCCAAACTGCAAAAGCCGAGTCATATCGATCAAACACCGGTAAAAGATGTTCACTAAGAGATGCTCTAAGTGCTCTAAGTGCTAATGCATTTGCCTTCTTATGCTTGCTACTATTAGGGAATGATTCCATAGTGGAGGCTTGATAAACTAGATGTCCTAGTCTTTTCAAATGGCTACTCATATTGGCCTTTCAAGCATCAAGTCTAATATGGTCAAACATAGGAGGGCTATCCATGAGAGCAAACTAAATGAGTGCAAATGAACAATGCAAATGAAGATTAGCAAATCAAGATCTCACTCCTAGGTGGTTAAACCTAAATATCAGGAGCACTAGCTCTGATACCAATTGAAAGATCACCTAGAGGGGGGGTGAATAGGTGAAGGCTAATCTAATGGTCACTTAATGCCAAATGATGCAAATAATGCGGAAGCTAAAAATAATTATGACCTAATTAAATCTTATACACTAAACACCACGTATAACCAAAGAGTGTTGCCGAATTCCCTGTGAAGGGCTCTGGACAAACTCCTCTAGATTCCCCTTGAATGGGTTGAGGTGCCGCGTTGGCTCTCTTGGTTGAATACAAGTGTTAGCAAACAATCCCAAGCAATATATCAATATGAGCACAAGGAATATATCATGCATATAAAGGTAAAGACAAGATAAGTAATGCAAGATATAAACAAGGAGATAGAGAGAGAGTCAATGGATCAAGCGCAAACAACAAGATATGTTTCGGGGTTCGAGCACCCAGCTCTACATCCCCGCCTTCGACACACGAAGGATTTCTAATCCACTAACTAGTCCACAAAGAACTCTCACAAGGAGTACCCACTCCTCTCTTTACAAGCACAACCTCCTCCTTGAGGTAGCTCCAAACCAACAATCTATCACCTCACAACTTGAGGGATTAGCACAAAGCTAAGCAAGGATCACCTCACAACTTGAGGGATACAAACCACTTGCACAAACAACCTCCTCCACCCAAGAGGGAAAAGCACAAAGCATAGAGGGTTTACAACTTAGTGGTCCAACAAGCAACCACAAACAATTTCTTTCTCCCACACAAAGATCCTATAGAAGACATAGTAGATTTTATCTCAAGTGTGGAGAAAACTAATGGAATGGAAATCAAAATCAAAAAGAAAAATCCTTGGGAAAAATTGAAACCAAGATATAGAAGATGAATCAAAACTCTTTTCACAAAAACCCTTTTCTTTGAATTTTCAAACCCTAGCAAAAACACCAAATAGATTGTTCAATTTGAATCCAAAAACTTCTTTTGATTGCTGTGAAAACACCAGAGAGTAAGGAAAAATTCGCACAAAAATTCTTAGAGAAAAACTCTTTCTAATGGGGTGTTTATAGACCCCAGAAAAATATAGCTGTTGGCAGCAGAAAATGCCAGAAATACACTGCCGGTCGACCGGCCGGTCGACCGTCCAACGGTCAAATTCTGCCCGTTGGCAGCTACCGGTCGACCGCCCTGGTCGACCCAAACAAACAGAGAGCTCTGCTCACAGACCCGGTCGACCGTCCAAAGTCTGCCAAACGTGCACAAATCTGTACATGTCGGTCGACCGACCCGGTCGACCGACTTCAGCCAAGTCGACTTGGTCAGAAGACTAGTCGACTGGCTGAAGCCTGGAACAGAAAACTGACTTAAAAACATGTTTAAAAATTCTTTTAACACTTCTAAAAATCACCAAAAATAGTTTTATCATTTTGCATTGATATATAAACATATGGTAAAAAGTTTAGCTCAAATATCAATCAATATGAACTATTTTTGTGTCTTATCATTTTTACCAAAAACTGTATTTTCTAAAACTTGGATTTTGAATAGAAAATACGTTTTGTCCAAAACTCTTCCAAATACAAAAACATGATATTTAAACACTTTGAAGCATGATGAATATTGATAGAAATCCAATATACATGAAACATATATATATCATAGTTTTTGTCTTTAATTCCAAAAATAAGTTTTGTTAAAACACAAAACTAAAACACATGAATAGGTATATCAAAGTAAGTTTGTCTAAGTAGTTGAAGCATGCATGTATATAGAACAAATCATATATACATTAAACCATGTAAACTTGTTTTGATCTATCTATTCATGAAAACTAAGATCGGTTAAACCTAAACCGAAAAACCGAAAACCAATATTCAAAACATGAAACGTGTGTGTTGTGAACTTGAGCATTATCATACTATTCTAATCTTTACAATTTGGATCTAAATACAAAACTAAACTATGGTACCGAAGTCTTCTTGTAGAGCGCAATCTCCAAGCCGACTCGATCCAAAACTCCTTGATCCACTGAGCAAGTGCTATATATGCTCTTTGACGCTCGGGCTCTTGAATCAACATGTGAAAGCTTCCAAATCATCTTGTTGAAGCTAATCACCAACTAATAACTTGATTAATGATCTGAAACTAAAATCACAAGATTATTAGTACACATAACTACATGAGTTAATCATCATCAAAATTAGAGTGGAAGGCCTCTGGGCCAACAATGTGGTGTTAGTTGGGGGAGCGTTTGCTCCCCCAATCTTCCCGGGATTCCCCCCTTTTGATTTTTCCCTATAAATACCAGTTTCAACAGAGCAAAAGAGAGCGAGGACTAGGATTAGAATTTTTGTTTATTTTCTAAGGATTTAGGCTCTTTGTTAGATAGTACAAAAGTTGTATTTTTATTTTTCAATTTGTAGTCTAGTACAAATATTTGTAAGAGAGAGGAATTGAGTGCTTGTACTTGAAGATTGAAGTGACATCAATATAAGAATCGAGCCACATTTTCTTCCACTCGTATTACGGTATGTCTTGCATTATTTACTTGCCTTCTTCTTTATTTTTCATGAGTAGCTAAATCGATTTTCTGGGCTCACTATTGTACCTCTCTCCAGTTCTTCTTCTCTTCTGGTTTTAATGAAAAAGACCCAATGAATCATTTGCACGCCTAACTTAAAGTCTTTCTTCTTGAAAGTGTTCTTGAAGGCACATGAGGATGGGTTTGGATTTTTAAACTCTTACTTCTTTTATGAACGTTTCTTGAACTGTTTTTACTTCATACTTGCTTCTTCGCGCTAGATGATTTAACATTCGATTCGAAACGATTTTTCAAAGAAAAGAGTAAACTCTTCCAATTTTCTTATGTGCTTTACTTCAAACTTTCTAAAGTCAACTTTAAGTTTTGTCTATGATCAATTTGAGGCACTTAGGATTTCAATAGAAGAATAAACTGTTGAGTAGTGAGATAATAAGCCCAAATTTTCTTCCTTATTATAATCAACAAAACAATTTTGAGCTTTTTAAATCACCTTCTCCAAAGCCTTCTCTAAAGTTGCAATTTCTCTTTTGATCATCTCTTTCTTTCCATTCTCTTTTCAATTAAAAAATGAACACAATTCTTTGTTATTAAACGCAACACCGAAAAGCTTTCATCGCATTCCTCCTCGTGGACATGACCCGTTAGCCACAAGCTACACGGTAAATTTCTTAACTCTTTGATTGTTCTTTCACTTTAGCAATCACAGAGCTCTCTGGCTGGACGATCGACCGAGGCCAGATCCAAAGAGTAAACTCTCTGGATCGGTCGACCGCCCGGTCGACCGGCCCTCAAGTCAAGGCTGTATGCACGTTTTGTGCACATCAGTCGATCGCTCTATCGACCGACTTCTGGCTCGGTCGACCGCTCGGTCGACCGCCAGAAGGCCAGGTCAGGGATATTAAAGGGAATAAAACTTCGTCTTTTAACATCTTATAAAATCCACAAAAATCAGTTCATTTAAATACTTTGAGGTACAAATATGTGATCAAAAATCAACACACATTAAAACTTTTTGAACCATTTTTGTGATATAAAATTTTAGCTTTAAACCAAAATCGATATTTTTCAAAAACCAAACTTCTAAAGGAAAATACGATTTTTCTATAAACTTGTACAAATACAAAAACAAGATATTTAAACTCATTTTGAAACATAGTGTTTATGAATAGAATCCAATATACATATAAAATATATATCTATATTTTTGACAATAAGCTCTAAAATAAAGTTTTGATAAATACAAAACTTACACACATGATATAGAAACATCAAATAAGTTTTTCTACACATTTGAACCCACAATGTGTATGAATGAAATCCAAAACACATATTAAACATGTAAACTTGTTTTGATGTACTCTATTCATGAAACATAAGGATGTATACTTTGAAGCTCAAATCAAAACGGTATTTTCGAAAATCAAAACTATTCTTATGAAAAATACTATATAAATTTTGTGTGTGTCTGTGTGAGCTTGAGCAATCCACAACTAATCTATCCTTCATATTTTATCTAAAACATAAACCTTAACACTTACAAACACTAGACATAAGTCTTCTCTTGAAAATCTTCTTCTCCAAGTAGAATTGATCCAAACGTGATCCATGAGCTAGACTCCTTTGAGTACTTGATGCTATCTTTGAAGCGCGAGCTCTTAAATCAATATGTGGTAGCTTCAAAACTTGACTTCGAATCTTTTGTTGAAGCTAAATACCGACTAAGATCTTGATTAAATATCTGAAACTTATTAAACACAAGATCATTAGAACAATAACTATATGAGTTAATCATCATCAAAAATAGAGTGATGGGCTTTGGGCCAATAGAGAGCGCCCTAACTGCGACCCTGAAAATCAATGTAGGATCCTCTGTGCTACGACTTCGATTTTGTTCCATTGTCACCACGATTAAAAGATTGGGTTAGCGGAGCTTTTAATTGCTTCCTCCAATTGGATATATAGTTAAGCTCGGTATAGGACCTTGCTCCAACTGGTGACGTTGTATTTCACCAAATGCTTGTACAGTGGGTGAGTGATCCGTAGTCTGCTGATGAATGCAAGAATGGATGCATATTCACTGCAATTGTGTACTTTGACTAATTGATTCAAAAAGTAGCCAATGTATGCCTTGAGACTGTCAGAGGGCCTCATCTTAATGGAGAGGAGGCGATGGTTTTTCTACTTGAACTCTTGACGGGAAAAGTATTGAGCGAGAAACAGCTTGTTGAGTTCTTCAAAGCCGCGGATTGAGCATGACGGAAGGAAGTAGAACCAGTCGGAGACTACCCACTTCAAGCTGGAGGGAAAGACCCGGCAGAAGATGGAGTCATTTTTGAAATGAATCAACATTTTGTACTGATACTAGCAGAGGTGCTGAACCAGATTCCTCTAACTAAAGTAGCAATCAAAGGTCAAAATCATGAACTTCTTGAGAAATTCATATCTCAGTATGTCCTTGTAGAAATAAGAATTGGATGCATCAGTGGCGATGGCCCTGAATCAACAGTGATGTGGCATACTTGCTTATTCGACTTGCTTTTATACGAACTTGTCGATATTTTGGACACGGATGAACTCTTCAGTTTTCCTCAGAGAATGATCAGGTCGACCCTTCGTGCGAGGATGAGGAGAACTCGACCAACTATCGGATTGGTCCAATGGAGAGGGGGAGGCTCCTCTGCGACGCCTTCAACTTCGAGACTGCTCTGCGCTTGTAGCCTCCATAGCAGTGGGCCTCTCTGGTGATGGAAGCAGTACTCGGTTGATTTGGGGGGCCATGTGAGTTGGAAGGTCATGATCTGGGCGAGGAGCTAGTCATTTAGGCGTTTCATCTCCTCTCATTTACGGACCGTACTTTCTCGATTCTGCTCTACTTGTCCCCATTCGCGGTCGAATAGAGCTTGCTGCTCTGCCATTTTCTCCTACATATCAGCAAACATTTGGAGGAGTTAGACTTCGTAAGTTGACGGCAGGTGGATGTCTCTGGTTGCCTCCTGCGAAGACGCGGAGACAATATCTTCTACGATGGGGGCTGAGACCGCTCAAGAGAATAATGTCCCTAGCGGTGGCAAAAGATTTGCCCTTGGAGGTGGTCCCTTCGACGGTAATCGACTATTTTTTGGGGCCATGACTTGTTGAAGAGGTTTTTTTGAGGAGGAGTTTAGTAGGGGAGAAATCTAAGCTTTAGGACTCAGATCTCAACGAAAACACCAATTTGTGATGGAGATTTTCCAACGCGATTAATCGAACTATCAATCTCGCACTGCAAATGAGAAAGAGTTTATCTAATTCAGGTGTAGAATTCAAGCTTCAGCACAATAAGCATTCAGGCTTCAGCACAGTAAGCAGACAGAGACAGAAGATTTTTACGTGAAAACTCAAATTGGGAAAAACTACTGGGAGGAGAGAGAAAGTTCACTATATTTTGAGAGATTACAGTGAACTCAAAGTGTATTGTGGTGTCTACATTTTTTGCCATCCTTCTGCTGGCATCTTCCTGGATCTCTAGGTGAATAAGTACTCTGCAGGGGTGTAACTGATGGTGTTAATTTCTCGGATCTCCATAATTGCACAATTTGCATGTTGAGATCTTTTCATAACTATTCAGATTATTGTGTTTTATTGTTGGAATTAGCATGCCGAGATATCTGCCCTTATCTATAACTGTCCCCACTGAAATAAGAGAGTATTTAGAACGTGAGGATTTTGTGGCAGCATTATTACCTTCGCGAACAAGAAAACTCTGTTGCTGAGCTGTGTCTAGTGGAAACGGGAGTCTCCACGGAGAGCCTAAGTCAGGGAGAAGTCTGGCAGTTGTGAAAAGAAAAGGCCCGAGATCCTTTCCTCAGGGTCGAATGTAAGCTGGGCCGAGGTCCTTTCCTCGAGGTCGAATGTGAGCTCGGGGCAAGGCCGGAAGCTTTCTATCCTCGGGTTGGATGTGAGCCTACTAGTACCTCGAGTTCCTTGTCCACTTGAGACACTCTTGGTGCGGTGTGACACGTGTTACGATCTTGAGGAGTGGTCAAATTCTGATCACTAAAATATCACAGTTGTACGCACTACACAAGAAAACAAAACAAGCAATTCACTCAAGACAACAGAAACCTTGCAACCAGCGGAAAAATTACACGCAGATTTAAAGTATGTTATTGATCACACCCAGTCTTGTGATAATTACAATCTGAGTTCCAGCTAAAAACGTCGAATCGATAAAAGTAAGTTCAAAGCATCAAGATTTGACGATTTCCTAGAATCATAAAGATGAAAAAGGGCATTGTTGCAGTAGCTGTAGACTGTACTACTGGCTCACAGGATTGATAGATTACCTTAATGGTCAGATGGCACATAGGTCTTCAAGTTAGCATGCTTCTGTAATCAGATTTATCAAATCTATCATTCTAGGCATCAAAGAGCAAGATATTCACAAGAAGGCATGTACTTCACTTTGAATGTGCTAATAATGCCCCCCTGCCGGCTGAAATACAGGATGATGCCTCTATTTAATTTTTAATGTTTTTAATTATATTTAATATTTTTATTTTTATTTTTAATTATTTAATATTTTTTAAATAACAAAAGAGTTAATTTTGTGATCAACAACAACCAAACACCGTAAAACACAATACACTTTCACACTTACAATTTCACATTACCAACTAAACACCGTAAAACTTACTTGTATGTAACTCACTTATAACTGTAAAAGAGTTTGCAACTTACGACAACCAAACAAATCCTGTATGTCAGACATTATGTTCGATATTGTTCGGTTTGGCCTCCAATTTCAATATATTTAAATGTAGATATGATACATCAATATGCAAAAGTTTAATGGGGATTCTCAAATACACAAAAAGCTAATAGCATTTTCCGCTTTATTAACAAAAAGGGGATAAAACGCATGCTGGAAACGAAAAAATAGATACAGTCACACTAATACAGCTTGACTAAACATTAACAACAGGAAAAGGGAAAAAAAGAAGACCAATTGGCAAAAGAATCGATACAGATACAAGTCTAAAATAAGACATGACTCACAGACGAAAACTTTCAGGATGTATAGATGTTGATATCCCACGCATCAACCTTTACGCGAACGCATATCATAACATGCAAGCATACACAAATTTGGGGATATCTTCTATAATTTACCAACAGTCAGACTGTTAGTGCCTCAATATCTCTGAAACGCGCCGCTGTGCATCGTTTGGGATCTCCCTGCCTGGAACATTGACCTCCAAAAGGCTGGAATACCTGTGAAAACCAACCTTACATGAGTTTTTGGATTAAAACTATGGCTGAATATTCCACTTGTTGTATATAGCTTACTCTTTGGATGTAAACAAGTAGTTATGTTCGGTGATGAAAGCAAGCAAGGCCTGGTCATGGAGAAACTATGATGTCACTAATTTGATTGAGAGAATATTGAGAAACTTTAGGAGCTCATAAGTTTAGAACAGTGCCTCATATGGTAGATTTAGGAGCTCATAATATGTCCGGACACGATCCAGCCTCTGTTGAACTGCTTCATTGTCTATTGATGGAATAGCAGCCAAAGCCTGTACCAGCAACAATATCTGAATCTTAGTAAACCACCTCTTTAACTCAAAAACACAATCCATAGAAAAATGATAATTGAACAAAACAATCTTCAGGCGACAAGTGCATCACTAAGAAGTATGGGCAGAGGTTAAGCCAAGAAACACCATACCTAAGTACCTTAAAATAAATAAATAAATACTTAACAGGTCCTGCAAATAGTGGAAACATGGATATAAATAAAAGGCTAGATTTCTCAACACTCCATGAGCTTTCATGACTTTTCCAGAAAACTACACCAACTCTAAAATTCCCAACAAACTACAATGAATATTGTTTTCCCAAAGAACCCCCCAAATGGTGTCAACATCTCATGTAAAAGACCCAAATACCTTTTAAGTTAAATCAATCCCACGGTTGGGTTGTACTAACTTAACAATACAAAATACAGGTAATACACGTGCATGGTAGGGATAATTTGGTCATATAATGGTCAAATGACGACCCACCTGACAGTCAATTAACAGAAGATAGTTATTTGCGAATTTGTGAGATAGGTCATTGTAGTTTCTTGGGAAAATTTTAAAGTTGGTAGTAGTTTTCTATGGAACCCATGAAAGTTTATGGTAGTAATGAGAAATTTAGCCTAAATAAAATAGTGGTCATGTCATCATGTTATCCTCAACAAAGATTAAATTGTTTTCAAGCTTCAGAGATGTGAATTGTGATCCTGCCAGAGGTTTTGCATGTAGGCGCACAAGATGATGCAAGCACAAGAAGAAAAAATTTTAAGTGCAATCTAACCTGTTCCAATGCGATAGAATTTCTGCATATCTGCTGGACTCCCAATAGGTTAATGGATTTTATTTCACCAAGAGCCTGGGTAAAGTGTTTGCATCAATGCCAACAAGCAATCAGTACAAAGAAACATGCAAATCATATCATTCTAAATAATGTTCATTGCAGATACTGGAAATGAGAGGGAAGAAAAAGTTCCAATGTTGAAATGCTCATATTGTAAATAGATATAATTGAATGTACAACCTTAATTGATGCTTGAGCTGCAACACTGCATATTCCACCAAATATATAGTTCCTCTTCAGTTCTGCAACAAATGGCGCCATTTCCTCATCCCGACGCATTATCTGTGGGTATGAGAGAACAGCCAGATAAGGAAACTTACCCTGTGAACAGCTAGCAGAGTAACATGGAGAGCAACCTCATGATATAAGTTGTTATTATTTTCCTTTTTGGACAAACATATTATAAGTTATAAATCAAGAATTTGGAATGCCATTCCAGTGTACCAAATCAAGTTAATGCCTTTATACAAAACAGAAGTGCCGACCAAAGTGCGGCATAATTGTCATTTGGGAACACGTTCAATGAGAATTTGATATTACATCTAACGAAGGGTGGTTTTAGTTGACAAAACAACTGGGGTGCATAAATGTTCTCTGAAACAGAATATCAATTATTACTGAACAAAATAGACTGCAATTTGATTATCTATTAAATAGTATCTTGGGGATTAGGAGTGCTGCTGATTGCTGGAAAAAGAAAGTTATTCTCATTCTAAACAACAATGTTCTATACAAAAGTTCGAATGGAGAAACAATGATTCATTCCAGACAAGAAGCATGCGCCTCCAAGCCACACATGTTTCACTGACAATTGCATCACAGGAATGAATGCTGGAAAACAATGCAGGTGTTTTGGATCCGCTTACAGTAATTCAGAGTCATAGTTTTTGCAGCAAAGGAAGGTGCATGTCAGTAAAACAATGCAGATGCCCTGGTGCCGTTATAATTTGAGTGGATTTGGTTTTGTTTGACTCTATAAAGAGAGAAGTTTTCATGATTCTATAAATTGTAGTCTGCAGTTTTTTAAAAATCAATTAAGATGCTGTTCTTGTAGGTTTAATAAAGTCATCATTTGTACTTTATTGTGATATCAGGGAAAGGGCTAATGGTTTTCTATTTTCTTTGCAATTGCAACTGTCAATCCTGATTAAGTTCAAGATCTTCTGTTAGGAAAAAAATTTCGCGTCTGCATTGTAAGTCCCTCTTGAAATATTCATATTCATCTGAGATCTTTGTTTGCATTTGTTCTGAGATAGTTTTGCTCTGTTCTTTAGCAATCTCTCATCTTCAGCAAATCTTCATCTCGGCGACCCCACATGACTCACTAGTTCAATCCATGTCAGATCCACTTCGATCTGATCTGATCATTCTGCTCAAAGATCCGCTTCGGGTCCGTAAGATCGTGAGGTCTCAAGACTCACTTTGGTCCAGTCACAAATTCTCAAGACTCGCGATTCCATTATGCATCTAGATCCAATCCAATATGTTTATGTCCAGAGCTGACCACACTTCACTATGCAGGTATGCATCCCGACCTGATCCGTTTGCATTCAGACCCAACATGATTTGCATACCCATCTTGAGTCTTATGCATCAAAATCTGACCCACAGTCCTGCAGTCAGAGCCGACCTATTCTTTTTCTAAAAAAACTGTAGTAGTAGCTTAAAGACGAAAGTTTTCAGCACTTTGTGATCAGAAATCCAACATTTTGACATTTGGTATCAACAATTCAGTAAAATCGGTATTAATAATTCAACATTTAGCATCTGCACTTAAGCACTTATTTTCAGCATTTTCAACAACCATTTTCAACCCTGCAGTAGTTTTAGTACTCATTTTTTTAGTTTTTGTTAGAAAAACTCATGTTCATGTCATAGTGAGTTTGAGGGGAATTCTAGATATAATTAGTAATTTGTTATAGAGTTCTTATAGTATTTAGAGCCTCTATATTTGAGTAGGATTTAGTTTTGTTTGAGTTTTTAAAAAGAGAGGAGTGCTCATAGTTATCTATTATTGCATTTTGTAGTTCCTTTGAGACTCAATAAACATGTAATCTTTTAGGTTTAATAAAATCTTCCTTTGTAGCTTATGACTTTGGCCCACAGAAATTAGTGGGTTGATTTTTTTTTTTTTGGGGTGGGGGGGGGGGGGGGGGGGGGGGGGGGGGGGATTCATGTGCATTTCAATATGCCATTCTTTCTTGGATGTGCATACGGCTGACTCTTGTCCTTGTAATACCCCTAGTAGCAATTCTTCTTTCCTTTTTGCATAGCTTTTTTGCAAGGATAGGATGAGTGTGTTTCTCCACCATGAATCACAAGATATACATTAGTTATAAATATAAAGCTTTAATTCTCCTAGGCACAACTAGGTTACGCCCACCGATAAAAATACATGTTATACAATGAAATTAAATGATCCATTCCGTTTATCCTGATATACATATTTAAAACTGTATATGTGAAAGAATATGAATTTTAAAGATCATTTACCTATACTTTAAGTGGGGGGAAATGAACAGTTTTTTGATAATTGAAAATCGTTCATTTTACAACCACTTGACACATGGACAATTGAACTTCAAAATGCATGTTTTTTGTTTATATGCCTTTTAAAACATGAATGGATCTCCAATATCTTAATATATTATACACTTTTATAGGTGGACATAACTAACTTAGTTATACCCTAGAAGTATTAAAGCCTCTCCCTATAAATCTTTATTTCCTTATTGGCAATATAATTCTCTCTATATGCTAGGACCCTAACTTTTACTAAGCAACTTCGGCAAAAACACTGCACCCATTCAAAGGATTGATGTCGAATGTTAATACAACAACAACAAAAAGAAGAGCCTCTATTCTAAGATTGACCTGCGGATGCTCGCCGGAGAACACTCAAAGTCACCTGAATTCCAACACTACCTTTGCTCACTTCAAGTTCCCGTTGTATCTAGCAAGAAAACCAGTATATCCAACAGCACGTGTAGTTTTATTTATTTCATCTCTAGATACATACCTTTGATCTCTTGTACCCTACGATTTAATCGTCACTGCAGAGCAGGACCAGAGATCTGGAACAGGCAGACATGTTCCTTCCCCTGGTTCTCCATCATGGTCAGAATACCTGGACCCGCCAACACTTTCCGTGGCCTGATCCAGTGATGCTCCCCTGAGGAGCACTCAAAGTCGTGACTCCCAACACTCTTTTCCTCGTTCTAAGCTCTCTGTTTCCCATCCTCTATTTCTTATTTAATCTTCTTCTTCTGCCTATTTCTTTTAGGAAACCTTGAAAGGCATCTTTCTCAAAAACCCTAATTTTCAAACTATAATTTAGCCTCAAACCATTTGTCTAATCTAACCGTTGGATATACATTATAAATACATACTGGTTGAGCTCAATAGTAGAGTTTACCATGTCTATATTTTCATCTCCTTCTTGAGAAATAATAATTACATGTACAATATTCAGATTTCAGACCTCTCTACTAGTAGGGACTAACGCCTCATACACTGGCAAATATGGATGTCATCGCACTGTATAGGCCACAATAAACTCACACCCTTCTGCATTACACTTCAAATTTCATACCCAATGTTCGTTTTACCCTACTTGTATCATATACCTCTTCCTACGGTTGTACAGTGTAACAAGTAATAAAAACGCCTATCCTGTCTCATTCAATTCATTATATATTTTCATCAGTCCCTTCCCCACTATATTTCATACGTTCCAGTTCGAGCAACCAATTGTTTAAAGGAGCGCAAACACTATTATGTTTATCACCCCCTCGTGTACTGCCAATAAAATAGCTATTGATGTACCACTTAACCTTCAGTTTTCTGTCTTGAAATTCCATTTCTTATAATAACATTTTGCTAAAGATATTAACATCTCAGACATCATCAATTTCCTTAGTCTTGTTTCGTTTTTCTTCTTAAAACATGAAAGATTAATATCACCCTCATGATTATAAATATCTATGTTTGATTTTCCAGGTTTGCATTGAGGAGATAAATGAACCAGCTAATGTTGAGGTGAGATTTCGGTAAGTAGTCAGCATTCAGTTTAAACAGCTCCCAAATACAATCATCATGATTATCAGTGAATCCTTCCGCACAGAAAATGGGATCAGCCATGGAGCCCAACCCCAGATTGAGAAGGCTCTACGAAGATTGACTATTTACCAGACTTTACCCTGAAATTAATACTTTGGACTTACTGTCAAATATCTGGCCAAATAAACTATAAACAGGATTGGTGCTAGTGTAAAATTAATAGGACACTCATTTGGTCATGCAACCACAAAGCGAGATCCCGAAATTCCTAGACAAAGAAAGGTTCCAGGAAGAAGGGAAATGAGAAGGTTTGTATAGAGAACTGAATCCACCTCTGAGAAATAGTCTAAGACAGAGCAAAATAAAATGTATAATACCACAGCAAATACCAGGAAACAAAGACATAAAACCATGGGAAGTGGACCTCAGTGCGGCTATAAGCAACTAGAATATGAGCTCACCACAAAGTAGCTTAGCAATTGAATCCAGTATAAATTACTAAAATTTAGCTTTACAAAAATTCACAGAATACAAACATACCTGTGTGGTTAGTGAAATAATATAATCATCAGGTTCTTCTGCATCTTGGTCTTCCAAGTATTCCCTATTTGTCATTTCCTGGGTGAATTTATATTCATTTTCATTATCTTCATTTTGCAAATTGGTAACACACGCAACACATGCACGCACGTGCATGCACACACACAGTACAAACCTGCATGTGGAAAATTGTTTCCAATTGCATCTCCAAACGTAGAACCTTGAGACAATCAGTTGCAAGTCTTCTGTAATCATCAGAAAGCATTCCAAGATTTTTTGTAAGCGCACTTGTAGTCCGCGAATGGTTATGACGTGGGTAAGCATGAGTCTTGTCTTCTGAGCGTGTTTGCGGTCTTACAAAAGACTCTCCAAGTCTGAATCATTTATAAAATAATGAAAACTTAAAGTACATGCCAGGTGGGAGGAAAAAATTAATAGTACGAGTAAAAAAAGGTCAAAATACTAATCAATAAATACTTCAATGAACAAAATTAAATGTGCTAACATGCTTAACTAGATAAGGCTGAAATTTTGCAATAAAACACGCAAGTTGACTTATTTGAAGAAGGCAATCGAGGATAATGTGAAGGAATGAACTTCTACAGACAAGTGTTCTAAATAGCGCTCGCTTTAGTGTAGAGGTAGTAAACCGCTATGCTTAAACCCGATGCTGGATTAAAAAGTGGGTGAAAGTTGTAGTAGGCGCTTCAGCACCCGTAAACATTCTAAAGAGGGCTTTTCACCTAGAAAAAGCGGGCAAATTTCAAGTTAACACCAAATATCCTCTTAAAACCTGTTAAGTGTAAAAACCCAACCCATTTTAGAAAAGTACCTCACCTATCACAAACTCATCCTAAAAAGGCAAGCATCACTTCGACTTTCATGGTATTTCTCTTTCATATTAGATTTTTGAGTGCTTTAACTTTCAAGTTTCAATTTCAAGTATGATATTTGAGTTTTTTTTATTTTTAGTAAAGAAGCTTCAAGAAATTGGCTTTTGCTCCCTTATGGCTCATAAGCAGTGTTTTAAATGTCGGATATCGGGGAAATATCGGATGTTATAATCGGATATCGGATTTCAGATTTCGGAGATATTTCAGGAACATCTAGTAAATTTCGGACGTCATGATGGATAACAAATATATATCCTAGATGTCTTAAATAATGTAATTTAAAAATTCTTATTAAGATAATATATACACAACTTATGTAAAACTATATAAATATGTTTAGAATAGGTATACTTACCTTAACATTTTGCATACACTCACTAACACACTGTAGAAATTTCTCAATTGCTCCAACTTCTAAGACCAACTAACATATTGGGTTTTTCACAAAATGTCGGCCGACATTTTCCAAAACGACATTTCAAATGAGGGTGGGATGTCGTGGCGGTGAGGGCGTCAAAACGAAAAGTCGGCCGACATTTAAAACACTGTTCATAAGTCATCACTTTAATTCAATTATGGTTTAAAATAACACTTTATATCTCTTTTTATCTTTCATTGATATAAATTTTCTATTGTTTTAATTTTTTAAAGGAACATCTAATGTGTGTGTATGCACATATATAAATTTTGTATGTATTAGTTATGTATATTTATGTATGCATTTGTTTATTTAAATACCTGTCTCACTTTAGCAGCCGCAAAACTGACAACTTTTCGCTCTAGCACTTAGCAGCACTTGCCGCTACGCTACACTTTTCTATTTAGAACAATGATACAGAGCCAATGAGCCATAGAATACACTAATATTACCCCACAAAGTACCAAATAACAGGGAAAACAAAAGGACAATTTGACAACTATTGATTGAGTTGTAAATAAGAACATTTCAAAGATGAAAAATAAATGAAAGACAAATGAGATCAGTTCAGCAACTCTATGAACTTTTCGGCTGCATTTGGACATTATCTTTATTTAAACTGTGACCCTTTTAGTGTTTTCCTTGATTTTGTCACTTCTAGATATGCAACAGGAGATTTAATGGCTATGCATTGGGTTGTAATTTTCGTGGCGTTAAAAGATTAACTACTGTTTAATGGGTATAAGCAGAAATTACTAAAGTATAAAATTATCAAATAGAAATTTCAATATCGTGATTTTAGGGATCTGAATTTTGCACTGCACCATGAAAACAATAATAAAACAACAGAATAACTTTTTGAAAATTCAGTAAAAAAATATTGTAATTTATATGATCACCAAAACACACCCTTGCAATTTTACTGAAATACAAAGGGTTGGGATCTGATCAGTTGCCTCTTATAGAGTACCTCAGTCCCATTTTACAAATACAAGTCAAAACTAAAGACGTCCCCTTCAGTTTTCTTAATATTCCAATCATGATCCCGATAGTGTTCAATCTTTGATTATTCGATAATTACCCTTAGAACTAATAAACAACTCCTATAAAAGAGAGAGAAACAGACTTTTCTAGTGTCAGTTATCTGGCCATCTCTGCTTCACAGAGTCAGGAATACACACTTAAAGAAAAGGAAAAGCATCCAGCCACCTATTGCATTCATACTACATAACATGGATTCAAAGCATAGAGTTCAAGAAGTTAAAGATGGAGAAGCCACATACACAGAGGCGCGCGCGCGCCCAAAAAAAAAAAAAAAAAAAACCTTAGGACTGGACTGTCTGTAAACAGCATGGTACAGATATCAAGGTGACTATTTGAACAGGACAAATTCTACAATACTTCAACAGAAGCACTTCAAGTCTCCAAATGGGCATTCATCGAGACATGAGATATAACGAAGACTGAACAATTAACACGTAAATAGAAAATTTAACACATGCCAGCTACCTTTCAATGGAATCTGCCACATATTCCAGAGAATCACTAAGAGATGCCAGCAAGATGAGTTTGTGATCATCACGGATTAAATGATCCTGCACACAAGACAAGATACAATTTATCTCTACTTAGGAACAGGTGCTGCATTCTAGTCATAGCATTTGAACCAAATAACATTCAAATCAAATAGCTCTTACAAATAACTAAAAAGTAAGAGTGAGTTGTGACAGTTCTCCTGTCATATAGCACCTGGTAATAACAAGTTCTCCAGCATTTGACCTATGATTGCAGGTTGTCATATAACATAGAACATCATAGTAACTGGTGGTTGATTGGTGTTTACTTAAAATTTGTAGCTTCTGCAGTAATACAATTCTTAATTTTAAATAGACCATGGCCATTGTATAAAAGTGCATAAGAAGTGAATTCAACTATATACTGCTCGAATGTGAGTGTCTAAGAGATGGAAGCATTCACTAAGACATTAAGAAAATACCTGCTTAATTGGACGCAAGCTCAACATTAAATCACTTAGTTCCGTCTCTGCTTCCACATTTTCGGCATCTGAAACGTTGTTTTCAATAAAAGAAGAATTTTGTAAACAAGCACTCCCTGGAACCAGCCGCATCAAGTTCTCAACATCACTTCTTCCAATGAGCATATTACTCTGCTTTTCAAGAACAGCCTGCACATTTCTTATGATAAAATATTTTTTTTATGTAATAGAAGCCCCTAAGAGGAAGCAGGATAAAACAGGAAATAGGGAATAAGGAACAGTTTATGTTGAGTTTAACCTGTAGTTTAGGCTTCCATAACAGAAGGGGGGTTTATTTCTGGTAATTAAAAGTTTGAGGGGTTTATTATAATTACAAAGATTCGAGGGGGTACATATCAAATTAAATAAGATTTGAGGGGTGTATCTAAACAAACCCTATTGCAAAACAATATGAACTGTCTGCCATATAATAGGTTGAATTCATACCTCTGTGAATGATGTTCGACATTTTCATAAGCACGTTCCAGAAAAGTTTGCACGTACTCAACAAGTTCGCAAGCATACTTCGGCATTAATTGTGCCCAACTAAGCACCTAGAAAACAACAATTTTATTAACAGTTTGAGAGCCCAAAACTTACATGATAAACAAGGAACAAAAATATTATAGAGATGCACCTCTTTTGCTAACAAATCAGTAGCTAAAAGACCTTGCAAAACAGGGCGCCCCTTCTCCATTAATGGACTATATGCTGAAGCCTGGGCTCGTGGCCTGAATGCTACTGGACCGGGATAAATTTCCATGGTAAGATGAAGGTTTCCATGTTCATGAAATACACAAAAATAATAAGATTCATTACGAAATAGAAACAAGCTTGCCAAGTTTATCCATTACAATCTACTCTTATAACCCAACTATGGAAGTTTGATTTGTTTTTTGTTAAAGCCTCTATCACTAGACCAAAACTCTGAAGTTATGTGAAGGTTGAGGCTAATTATTTTATACTCTAATAAGCACCAGCAGATCGAGCACCCATTTTATAGGCCGAAATCTGAGCTTTTGCACAGCTGTATTTTCTTATAATCCCGTTTTAATTAATGTGTGTTTAGTGAGAATTGAATCTGGGTTGCTCTATACTAATAGCCTAGTTTATGGGTTATTAGTGCTCCTATGTTAATAGTACAAAGATCCTACTATTTACCTATAAAATAATTACCCTCAACCTTCATCATGACTTCAAAGTTTTGGTGTAGTGGCAATGACATTGATATGGTATTAGAGCAACAACTATATCAATGTCATTGCCACTACACCAAAACTTCGAAGTCATGACGAAGGTTGAGGGTAATTATTTTATAGGTAAATAGTAGGATCCTTGTACTATTAACATAGGAGCAAGGTTCTAAATATCGGATATCAGGATCGTATCGGATGGGGGTTTTTCATATCAGATATCGGATATCGGGGGAGAGATCGGGGATACGCGCGCATATTGGGCGTTCATATCAAACACTATATATAATAAAATATTGATAGCTAAAAGTCAGTTTAGAGTCATAGATATCATCTATCTATAAATATGATATAATATGCTTGCAAAGACAATAAAAAATAATATACATTTGCATGCAGTCGTGCAGTTAATAAGTTATTTCATATCGTGTGATATATCGGGTGATTTATCGCCCAATATCGGGCAATTTATCGGCCAATATTTCAAATATCGGCCGTTTTTTGCTGCAAATGATATAGCGAATGATTTTCCCATATCGTATCGGCAGCAGGCAAAAAAGGAGATATCGGACGATATCTCGGCTGACTCGGCTGATATTTAAAACAGGACATAGGAGCACTAATAACCCATAAACTAGGCTATTAGTAGAAACACCCCTCACTTAACAACAGGGATCAACATTTTTTAATATTTCCAATTTTACCCCTCCCTTATTTTCTTTCTTTTTGCCCCTCTCTTAGTTTGAGTCACTGCTCTCCGTGTATATCTCTCATCCCCTCTTCTTCTCCCACTCTCTCTCTCTCCACCTTCCCGTCTTTCCTCCATCTCACTCAATTGCAATGGTGGCAAATTGCAGCAGTAGCCACAACAAACGACAATGTAGCAGTTGTAGTAACAACAATTTGAAGAACATTTTAGGTTTGGGATTGGGCAAGGGTTTGGGTATGGAGAGAAATCAATTGTTTTAAGTTTAAATTTGGATAGGAAGGATTGAGGTAGGGGGACCGGGGAGGAAGATATATATATATATATATATATATATATATATATATATATATATATATATAGAGAGAGAGAGAGAGATATTAGTTTTGGGTTTAGGTCCAGCTTTTAAAGAAGGGAGAGGGAGGGAGAGACCGGGGTGAGAGAGCATGGTTCAAAGTTTCGGTCTCGGCCGCCGACTCGGCCGGCACCAAGACAGATCGGTCTAGGCGACTCGGATCGGACTCGGACGATACGCGCAAAACGCTACATAGAACGCCAAAAAAATTATGAAAAAATCATGACAAATCATAAAAAAATGTAGACATCAAAATTCATGTATCACATATTCAAAACATATCACCTAGCACTAAAAACATAACGTGAAAGCATAAATACAAGCATTATCGGTAGAGAAATATCAAAATACATGCATAATATAGTAAATTGCACAAAATAATTCATAAGTACCTGCTAATATAGTTATTTCCATATTGAATTACGAGGAGGCACAAAATCATCATTATCATCATCCCGCGATAAGTATAGAAACCAAGCATATAGTTTCCCTAAGGATAATAATATGTTTGTGGGTGAGATCCTGTAGGCTGAGATGATTGGCCAGAGATCCACTATCAGAGTAATATGGCGGTAGGGGTTGTGCAATATCAGCTCCATGGTGATAATACCCAAAACCTCGATATTCAGTGCTGCTAGTAGAATATTCACCAGTGTTAGAATAATCAGTGCCAGAATATTAGCCAGATGTCAAACCCAACCCCTGCAAATGGCCTTCAAGACTATGATGACCATAAGAATAGTTATCATGTTCACTCGAATAATCATCGCTAGAACTGAAATCGACCAACCGATCCAAATGCCTACGCTGTTGCGAAATCCCCGCCCGGCCTCCATGATCTGTATCTTGTGTGGCATAATATTCTGAATCTTATGTTATAGCACCACCTCGTTGGCTTCCACAAACACCATGAGTCTCTTCATCATTACCACCATCACCTCTATAACCGCCGTCACCGCCATCATCATCACCGCCGTCATCATCACCGCCATCGCCATCATCACCGCCACTTTCGTCACTACGACGAATACCTTCATCCAACCAACCTAAATCATCTGGTGGTAACATCGATTGTTCTCCCTCACGAATCCACTCATCCAAAATATCATCATTGAAAATATTGTTCAGATCAATTGGGTTGTAATAATCATCAGTGTCGCTTTTGCATGTCAAGTTTCTTACTCGCAATTGCATATTGTAATGCACAAATACTAGTTTATGCAACTTGTTTATTGCCAACCGGTTGCGCAATTTTGTATGAATCAACGACCCGTACTCCAATTTCTTTCACAACCCATGAACATTTTGGCTGAAAACTTTGATGGCAATTTTCTACAGATTGGGAGCTTTTTCGCCATAATTAATCCACCAATCAGCTGGAAGAGATTGTTGCACTGCTCTTCTAGTCAGTGAGCTTCCAAATTCTCCAACTCCATCTACGAATAATTTTATCTGTGAGAATACACATTACAATTGTTAATATTTGCGTAACAATATATCGATGAAATAAATAAATTATTATTACCTCATTAATATCTCTTGCTTATTTATTCAAATATGGCTCCAATCTTTTAATGACCTCCTTTACTTCATTTCTCACTTCTGCATGTGTAGAAAAGTTTTTTGAATATTGGAGTGCTGGATTTAAAAAATATACTACAATAATGTAAGCACATGATTGTTATGATATGACAGTTTCAATTTCTAGTCAACAAATCTGATTTCTAGGCAAATGAATTACCAGCAGCATGCAAGTGTCTATGCAATTGTCCCTCCCATCTTCTATCAATGATATCTCAGTACTTCTTTCAGTTCTTATTTGATGCCTTTATAGCCAATTTTGCCATATCCATAGCTTCATATATAATAGATAATGTAGGTTTATTATCCTGCTCCACTATCTTCAAGACTCTAACAAGAGGATCCATAATGTTTTGGACCTCTCTTGCCTTCTTCCAAACCCGGTCAGTCATCAGTCAGAATGAGATTAGAAACCTTATCTCGCATACTTCTTCTACTTCTTTCCTTGTTGAATTCATGTCATTCGATAGTCGTACACATTCTTTTTAAATCTTGCTCATAGCGAATAAGACTTTCAATAGAAATAAACTCGATGGCAAACCGTGTTAGACTCAACAAATCTCTATCTCTGGTAAATAGCTTCATTAAATTCACCACTTTGAGGCTATTGTAAATGAATGATGTGATCATCTTAGCATCATCTAATGTCTCCTTGACTGATTTCACAGAGCCAATATCTTCAAGCATCAAATCAATGCAATGTGCTGCAAAGGGAGACCAAAACAAATGTTTTCTCTTCTCCATCAACATGTAACCAGCTGCTTTGAAACTTACCTCATTATCTGTTACAACCTGCATGATATTTTCTTCACTAACTTCATCAACAACTTTATCCATTAGCGAGAATATATAATCAACAGTCTTCGAGATATTAGTAATATCAACAGAAGTATGATAGATCATACTTCTATCACAATAAATCATGAAATTAACAATACGCTTTCTATTCCGAGAAGTCCAGCCATCACACATGATCGTGCAACCATACTGCGGCCATTTTATTTTTATTGAAGCAATATATACTTCAATTTCTTTCATTTCCTCCTCTAAATATAGATTGCCAATCTGGTACCCTGTAAGGCATTTTACACCTGAGCCTGCCTTCGCAATAGTATTAATCATGGCTTGATAGTAAAGACCACTATCAGCTGCATTGAATGGTATTGCATTGTAGTGAAAGAATTTCGCGTATTAATCATGGCTTGATAGTAAAGACCACTATCAGCTGCATTGAATGGTATTGCATTGTAGTGAAAGAATTTCGCCATAGATTTTTCAACCTTTTTAATATTCTCAGTTGAGAACATGCTTTTGATTGATTTCTGTTTTGTTGGGAACATGTAAAGATCAATACCACGAGCTGCAATTTTAGCTTCTCTCGTAGTCATACTCAGACGCAACTTCCACCAATAACAACTCCTTCTACCGATCTCCAAGTCATTTCATGACTTTCTTTCATAACTTGTTTTAGTTATCTTCTTTCAACTCCTTCTAAACCATCAAATTCTTCAATTTCATTATTAGAACTTCATCGGTCACATCATAAAAATCCTCACTTAAGATCTCATAAGTCGCTCTTTTTTGGATTTTATGGCCGCTCTTTCTTTTCTACCTTCAGAAAGATGTCTCATTATTTAAGATACCTCTTTTGATACTCGCAAGCATCCTTCCACCTGAACAAGTACATGTGCTATATGTTGCTTCAATCTAGTGATACCACCATGGACTTGTTTCCCACAATAATTACACTTCACAAGTTTTCTACTTCCACCAACAGGGGTACCTTGTTCCCATCCAATATCGCGTTGCTTTGGAGCCATACTGAAATTTAAAAAAATTATCTTTTAAATTAAATTAAAACTAAAATTAACTAAATTAAAAAACATTAAATTAAACTCAATTAAATTAAACTAAATTAAATTAAACTAAACTAGTTTATACTAGATTAAGCTAAACTAACTTAATTACCTAACTTCAATAAAATTATTAAATTACCTAACTTAATTATAATTACAAAACTTTATTAAATTAAATTAACTTAAATTAAGTTTAACTAAACTAAACTAATTTAAATTAGCAAATAAATTAAACTGAGGGGGAGAGAGGGACTGAGGGGAGAGACACAGAGGGAGAGAGATGGACTGAGGGGAGAGAGAAACAGAGGGGGAGAGAGAGGTAGAAAGACGAAGACAGAGAAGGAGAGAGAGAGAGGGAGACGCAGAGGGGGGAGAGAGGAAAGGGGGAGAGAGACGGAGATGGAGACAGAGACAGAAAGAGGGACAGAGGGAGGGAGACACGGAGACAAAGAAGGAGAGAGAGTGAGACACAGAGGGGGAGAAAGAGAGAGAAGGAGAGGGGGGAGGGAGAGACGGAGACAGAGAAGGAGAGAGGGACAGAGAGAGACACAGAAGGAGAGAGACACAGAGGGAGAAGGAGAGAGAGGGAGACACAGAGGGGGAGAAAGAGAGAGGAGAGGAGGAGAGAGAGACGAAGACAGAGAAGAAGAGAGAGGGATAGAGAGAGAGAGACAAAGAGGGAGGGAGAGGGGGAGAGACTGAGAGGGAGTGGGAGAGGGAGTCCGACAGAGGGAGAGACACAGAGGGAGAGAGAGACGGAGACAGAGAGAGAGAGGGACAGAGAGAGACAAAGAGAGAGGGAAAGAGATCGACGGAGATAGAGTGGGAGAGAGAGACGAAGAGATCGACGGAGAAAGAGAGAGGGAGAGGTACCTGCAAGGGCGAGAGATCGACGGCGACGGGGGGTTTCCTTTGCTGGTGCAGACTGCGAGAGGGGGGAGAGGGGCAGCGTAAGAGATCAGATCTGATTTCTCTCTCTCCCTTTAAGTTAGGGACTCACGGGCGCCGAATTGACCCGGGTCGACTCCGAGTCGGACCCGACCCGGGTCGACTCGGCGCCCGCCCATCGACTCGTGATTCCAAGTCGTATCGTAAGCGGCCGAGTCGTATCCGACTCGACCGATTCCTTGAACCGTGTAAGAGTTTGATTTGAAGGATGAGTTTTGAAAAAGGCGGGGTGAAGAAAGAGAATTATGAGAGAAAAAATGTCATCTAAGTTTGATTAAAGGATGGATTCTGTAGAAGTAGGTGAGGAAGGACTGAAACAAGGAAGGAGATAAGGGAGACACAAAAGGGAAGGTAATAACGAGGGGGGAAAATTAAACATTGTTAACTCAAAGGGGTGTTTTTGCTAATAACCTATTCATGGGGTTTTAGTGCTATATGGCCAATAGTACGAGGGTCTTTTTGCTTTTACCTTTATTTTACATTCTAACAGTTTTCTAGACATAATAAGAGTAATTTTATCAACCATTTGGAGGTAGAACCGTAGATTGGACATAAACATGATTGTGCTACAGATTTCAAGAAACCATATTCACAGATGTCATCAGATGAAAAGGATACTAATAGCAAAACAATTTGTCTAGTTTCATGTGCATTGCAAATATGCAAGCATTTTGTTTATCTTGTGCTCTGTTAATTAATCTACTGTGGGCCCAAAGGCCCATCGTTTTAATTTTGATGATGATTAACTCATGTAGTTATAGTACTAATGATCTTGTGTTTTATTTAGTCTCAGATATTTGATCAAGATCTTAGAAGGTGTTTAGCTTCAACAAAGGATTTGAAGTCAAGTTTTGGAGCTAGCACGTGTTGATTCAAGAATTCGCGCATCAAGATCGCATCAAGTACTCAAGAGGAGTCTAACTCATTGATCAAGATTTGGACCAAGTCAAGAAGGAGAAGAAGATTTTCAAGAAGACTTCTGTCGGGTTTTGTATGTGTCAAGATTTGTTTTTAGATAAAATGTAAAGGATAGATTAGTTGGTGGATTGCTCAAGTTCATACACACACACAAAATTTATATGTATTTTCATAAGATAGTTTTGTGTTTAGAAAAATATCGTTTTGGATTTAACAAAACTTATTTTAGAGCTTATTGTCAAAAACATAGATATTTCATCTCATATGTGTAGTGGATCATATCCATACACACTAAGCTTCAAAAGTGTTTAAAATATCTTATTTTTGTATTTGGAGAAGTTAAAAAAAATCGATTTTGAAAAAAAAAACTAGTTTTTATTTAAGGAAAAACTTCTATATTACCAAAATGGTTCAAAACGTTTGTAATATGTGTTGATTTTTTATCACACATATTTGCACTTCAAAGTATTTCAAAGAACTCATTTTTATAGATTTTTAGCGATTTATGGGATTTTATTGAAGGTAAAAAGATCAAGTTTTAATCCTTAAAAATATGTGACCTGGCCTTCTGCCGGTTGACCAGTCCAGTCGACCGATGTGCACAAACGTGCACAGCCATTTGGCTGGTGGGCCGGTCGACCAGGCGGTCGACCGTCTAGAGAGCTCTGCTCTCTCGATCCGGCCCCTGTCGACCGGGCGGTCGACCGATGGCACAACGGTCGGAAATCTGACTGTTGGCTGGTCGACCGAGCGGTCGACTGACGGCAGGATTTCTTACTGAGTTGGACCCCAACGGCTAGTTTTTGGAGCCTATTTATATAAGGTTGTTTTGGGCTGTTTTATACAAGATTTTAAGTGAGTTTTCAAGCTAGCTTTTCCTATCTCTTTAGGAGGTTTTCTCCACTTGTTTAAGAGCTAATTCTTCCATATCAAAAGGAGAGTTTATCAAGAGTGTTTTCAAAGTGATTTCTTGAGCTTTTCATCGCAAAATCTATCCTTGTTTTCTCACACGCACTTGAGCTTTCCATTGTCATATATATCCTATAGGAGAGTTGTGAGTTTTTTTAGGTGATTAAAGTGTTGAGATCATCAAAGTGTTTCATCTTATATTTGAGGAGGCGAACTTGCGGATTCGTATTGTTTCGAGTTCTTGTGGGAGCTCGGTGTAGAGGTGCGGCCTCGGTATGCTAGTGTACTTGCGTGTGTTGTTCTTACGGGAACAAGAGAGGGACTAGTGAGTCCAAGAGCTCTAGTGTGAACTCCTTGTAGGTATTGCGGCACCGAGTGATCCGGTGGGATCGATTCTAGTGAAAATCCTTCATAGTGTTGAAGGCGGGGATGTAGAGCAATGGTGCTCGAATCTCGAAACAAATCTCCCGTGTTTGCGATTGCTCTATCTCTCACTTGTGTTTATATCTTGCATGCTTACATTGCCTTTATCTTTATATGCTTAATATATCTTGTGCCTTATTGATATATGCATGAGATTGTTTGCTCACACTTGTATTCAACCAAGAGAGTCATAGCGGCACCTCAACTCTTATCTAGAGGAATCTTGAGGAGATAGTCCAGAACCCTTCACCAGGAATTCGGCTGCACTCTTGTGTTATACCTTGTGTGTTTAGCTTAATAGTTTTTAGCTTGATTAAATAGTTTTAATTCCGCATTAATTCATCATTAGATTAGCTAGTCACCTATTCACCCCCCACCCCCACCCCCCAAAGGTGAACTTCAACTACTATCATGAAACTTGTTTTAAAATGAAGGTAAAATGACTCACTATAGTAAGATAGTAACTATAGCCTGCGATTCAAAGACATTGGACATGGAATAGACATAGCAACATAGCAACTCCTTAAAACGTTGAATGCAAGAAACAGGTGAAACTGAAACGTGAACAGATACATTTATGTTAACATGGAAAATTGTACCATTAGTTGAGAAATACACAATAGAACTCTAGTGGCTAGGACATATTTTATTTGATGTATAAAGAAGATGGAAAAACTAAAACCCAAGCACAACAAGCAAAAAAAAAAAGTGAAAAGAAAATCCAGCTCAACAGATCAAATGTACTGGGACCACCTAGCACAAGCTAGTGATGTCACTTGTGGGTTTTGAACGTCCAAATTATTTCAGACCAATATTCAGCTCATGATGGATCTCCTATGTCTCCTTTTTTTTATCTCTTCAATGTTTCCAAAATTGAATATGGCTACAGCTATGACGAGGACATCTCCAACATTTGTAGAGCAAGTTTCTGCTTCTGATATGTTGGGACATGCATACAGACCACTGTTTGAATTTTATATGTTTCTCAAGTTTTCATGAGAATAGCACAATAAAGGGAGACAAAGACATAAAAAGCACTGATAAATGTTACAGTGACAGGCCCTTCACAGTAGAATCACAAAAGTCAAAACTCAAAACAGGACAAGCCTTGTTGGTCATGATTAGGGTGGCAATTATGACCTGACCCGATTATATTGACCCAAACCGTGCGGGTTTGGATCAACATATATGGGTGTGGGTCATAAATGGGTCGACCCGCCTAACCTGTTTATTAAACGGATGGGGTGTGGATTTGAAGCTTGACCAGCTTATGACCTGTTTGCTTGGGACAAATATAAAATTCAGAATTCTAATCCTGTAGAAACTATAAGGTAAACTCATGGATACCGTGATTTTACTTAATATTATGGATTAATTTCATGTGTTATTGATAAAATTAAGATTTTATTAGTAAAATTTGATAATAATGGTATTTTTTCTCTTTTTATGTGTTTTTTGCTTTGATTTGAGTTGTTTAACAACATTTGAAATTTAATAAATGGATTGGGTCTGGTTGACCCTTTAAAATCCGGGTCGGATACGAGTTTTCAATATTGACTGTTCATTAAACAAGTCGGGTATGGGTCAACATAATCAGGTCGATCTGAATCTGACCCAACCCGACCCAATTGCCACCCCTAGTCATGCTCATTAATTAATGTACACGAATTTGCAACCTCTAACCAACCAATGAGATGTATGAACTATGAAGAAGGAGAATTACTCTTAAGTACTAATAGCACAAAAGTGGCACCCTCCTATGATCTATATTCTATCCCACTAACCTCCCAACAATTTGCAAGAATCATGCTAATTGCTAGCCCATGGACATTACCACCATTACACAAACAGACATGCTATGTTTATAATTCTCTTTCATGAAACAAGGTGGTGATACTTCACCTTTAACTCAGAAGAAAATAATACACATGCACGCACACACATGGAGACACATGGACAGAGATTGAAACTAGGTTTTCCCAACCTAAACACATCTTTAGATTTTACCAAACACAAAATTGAGTCTTAAGTCCCAATTGAGTTCTTTTTTATGTTCTCTTTTATGTGTTTCCTTTTATTTGAATTCTAGGTTGAATAGGAGTCCAAGTTCCTTTAGAGTTACATGTATCTATTTGACTAGGTGTAAGAGTCTCCGATGTTGGTGACTAGTATAAATATAGTAGTCAATAATATGATCTGGCGAGAAAACGATATGAATCCGATGGTTGTATCAGGATGGGCCAATTATCGTACAATGCATGATATGTAGTTATGTACCTTATGAAACCCTTATCTGTATCATACAATCCATGATAGAATATGAAATTCATATTGGTTGATATGTCAGCTTCGAGGTTTATTCAAGTTTTTGGATTTGATTCCGGTTTCAAGGGCATAATTTTCTTAGTTATGAGATATTACTGTAAGGACGAAATAAACTAGGGTTTTTTTTCATGTGATTTGACCTCCCTTCGCTCTTCTTCGTCGTCATCATCTTCAATTACCTCTACTCTAGCCATACGGAGCTTCGGTCACAATCCTTGAGCTTCACCTAGTTCTCTCTATATATGTTTGTTAGAAAACCACATCATCCAAAAGCTTAGGCTCGTAGGTTGCAGTAACAATATATATCAATGAAAACAACACTTAATGACCGTCTTTAAGAGTTCTTGATCCAATCAGCTATTGCAAAACAAAAAATTGCATAAGAAGAATGAAAGAAAAATAGCCACATATAAATAAATCTCTAAGATGGAAAGGAATCTCAGTGACATAACATCCACCGGCCTGCTATATATATGTTTCATTAAAACATAAAAGGATGAAGTTATTTTGAAGGGTGAGGTTACACACGATAGCTCAAAGAAAAGGTTGAAATTACATGTCTGAATTAGAAATTTTTACTTGAGATAGCCTGCTGGACACATTTGCGATAATCTACAAACATTGCTGGCAGAAAGTGATCTTTAAGAAAGTTCTCCACAAATGCTAGCAAACCATCATTTCTGCATTCTCAAAGTCCAAATTACTACTGTTATCAGACTATTTCATAGTAGCATGTTCAGACTGATAACGGAAAAATAAATTCATATATGAACATGTAAATATGGAAAAAGTTAAATTTTCACAGAGTATACTTTCAGCTCCGACATGTACTAAATAACAGCAGAATTGCTAAAACATCGTCTCAAATATCTGATATCCGCCAAGAATAAGCAAACAAAGTAATGGACATAAGCAGCAAATACATTGACAGAAAAAAAAGATGTTTACTGATTTTTTTTTAAAAAGACATTATCTAATTCCAGAAAAAGAACTAAATATCTATATGTGAGATAATAAAAGAAAATCTAACAAGAGATATGATGTAAATTTTTCCACATTTAATTGAATTCCTAGAAAAGTGACAAACAATGGTATAAAAATCCACCAATTCACATGTCCATGCATTTAACAATAGATAACCTGCACTCTATGATAAGGATTGAAAATGAATGATTATTAACAAGTATTACCTGGCGTTGTTCTAAATTGTTCTTTCTTAATGCTAAAACAAAATTATAGGAAGCATAGTTAGCACAAAATACAGATTTAGCTAAAGGATACTTTTTCTTAAGGAATCAACTGAAATGCTCACTTCTGTCCTTATTTTACATACACAAAGTTAGGTCCTTCAGTGAGTAGAATATGAGATAAATATGACGAAACTCATGAACATATACACTGAAGTAAATATGCAAATGAATAGTACCCAAAAAGTTATCCCACAATATACAGACTTGGCTAATGGATATGTTTCTAAGAAACTAACTGAAATGTTCATTTCTATCCCTGTTATATATGGACAGATTTGTAGGTCCTTCAGTGAAGAGAAGATGGATAAATATGACGACATAGGATTAAATGGTACTTTAAAGTAAATATAAATACGCAAATGACAGTCGTAAGGAGTTATTCCGCAATTATTCGACATCAACAATAACAAAGCTCTTGACAATGTATGAATTCTTTTCCTACATTTTTATATTTTATTAAGTGCCACATCTCCGGTTAAATTATCAGTTTTTATATCTTTCTTGACAGAGTAGTTTTACCCTTGTCATAGGAGCAACATCTATCCTGATCCTACTACTACTCTCCTAGCCAGTGTAGCCATTGATCTATGTTGTACATGTCTCACAACCTGAGATGATTTCCCCTAATCCTTATCAATAATTTGTGCTACCTGAGCTCTAACTTACCACAAATGTACACATTGTTTTCTCTTTTTCGCTTTCCTCTCCCTTCCACTTAAAAGTATTCATTTAAGTTCATGATTCTTGATCCAACATTCAGACCTATAAAGCATGACTTGTCTTATAGCCAATTAGCCATGTTGTTGGATTTCCCCTTCAAGTCTCATAGGTTTTCTCCACTTGAAGCATGCAATAAAACTTCTACAAACAGCAGAATGAGTTTTACAATTCCACCATCTTGCTTAAGAACAAGTCAGGTTCAATATCACATTTATGAATTATGATGAAGGATTGGTTTTAAGTAATTACAACTACCGCTCTTAGATACTCTGGATCTATATACCATCTGCTCCTCTTTAGACTTTCTTAAGTTTTCACCTCATTTATTGTCTTCACCCTGTGATTTAAATACTTTACATTATAGTGCTTTTCTCAGCATTATCTTAGACGTGATCACTTCTCTAGTCTCATAAACTAGGATGATATCATCAGCAAACATATACCCAAAAATCTCATTAACAACGAGCTTAGAAAGTTCATCCATAACCAATGGTGAGAAGTAAAGGCTTAAGGTTATTCGGGAATAAATATAACTACCAGATGTTTATTTCTAAAGCCTTCCACATAATTTCCTCAAAAAGCTATAGTCTACCTTATGTCTAAAGTTAATTACACCATGAAGAGATCAAGAGATCTATTTTTTCTTTTCTACTTTCTCCATCAATTGCCTTGAAATAAATAGCTTCCATGGTGGATCTCTCCATCAAAAAATATTATATTCTCAAGAATGATATATCTACTTCCTAGTCCTTTAGAAGCCTCTCCAATCACGGCAATATGGTATAGCTCATAAGTTTCTCTTCCTTGAAAGTCTGAACAAGTTTGTGTGTGTGTGTGTGTGCGCGTGTCCAATATTCATAACTAACAAATATCTGACAATACTTCTTTTATCTCACCTTTTTGTCTTCTTCCTTTATTAAATAGGATACAACCATACCGGCTCTTCATCTCCCACATACATCCAAATTCCTCAGGCATACAGTTTCTATTTTTCTATGTCACTTGAATCCACACCCAAATTTCCTATATCATCTCCCACATACTTCCAAATTCTACTAGAATAACACTAATAAAATCCCTCCCACTGCATCAAAACTTTGAAGTTGTGTTGAGGATTGAGAGTATTATATTTACATTCTAACATGCCCCCACATGTTGAGCGTCCTTTTTATGGGCCGAAACCTAGGCTTCTTGTGCAGTGGCATTTTTGTTTTTAAATTCACTTTTTAACTGCGCGCCCGGTAGGAATTGAACATGTGTTGCTTTGATACCATATAAAAGTCTGACCTGCATCAAAACTCTGAAATTATCGTGAGGGTTGAGGATATTTAAATTTATATTCTATCAGTCACCAAGTCCCAATTATGTCACACTTACCAAGTTCACATGATCTATCACTTCACTAAACCTAATTTTTAATACTACATATAGTTTCTATTTGATGTGAAACATGAAAAAGATTATGCGTGAAATCAATAATAGGCTTGAAGATTACAATGTTTCACTATAATTACGATCTTGGTAGGAATAAATCTAAAACTAATAATATGATTAAATGGATTTTAATAAAAGTTACACACGTAGACCAGACAATTCTAATTCCAACAAAATCAAACACAATATCCAGTTATCTGAAAATAGTCTTAATCGCAATACAGAGACTCAACAGATCACAAGTTCTAATCAGATTCACACGCTCACAGTTATTTGTGGGCAGCAGGATTACAAGAAAATAGAGATAAAATAATATACTAAATATTGAAAATAGAAAGTTACCTACCGAGAAGCCACATTTTCGGATGTCTGGTCTCTTGTACATTGGTATGTTGAATTGGCCTCTGATCTGATAAATGTGTTGATGTTATTGTGGACTGTGGCAAGGTATGGCGGCTGTCCAGCAGAGGTGATGGCAGCGACAGGATCGGTGATTGGTGCCTCTTTGACGGCACAACAGCGACGAAGAAGGTTGGAATTGGGCTGGCACTAGACTGTTGGTGACGGGAATAAGTCCGCTGGTTGTGCAGAGGACGAAAAAGAGGAGGCGGCTTGGCTCGGGAAGGTTGTTGTCGTTGGTTCACGCACGCGACAATGCAGGCGACTCGGGCACGGTGCTTGGGCATTGGTGAGTTGCCCGGGCACAGATGAAGCTCGTTGGTTGAGCGCAGAGACGAGGATGATGATAGGGCCGTCGGGATGAGGGTTTCGTAGGGAGTCGGAGCAGCAAATGGCTGGCACACTTGTGGAGGAGATCAGTTGTGATGTGTTGTCGGAGATGGGGCAAGCTTCAACTGCGAGTCGTGGGCAAGGATCTCGCGGGCGTGAGTAGAGGATGATCACGAGAGCGCAGAGAGGTGGAGGAAGTAAAAATTTGTGATGGGTTCTTTTTTGTGGTGGAGACAAAGGGGAGACGAGTTTGGGGGTTTGGCGGTTGTGAATAAGGAGTAGGGAGAGAAGTAGGATTTTGTTTCTTGTAATGTATATTTTTTCTTTTGGATGGCTGAGATTTATTCGTGATGGTGTTGAGATTTTGTGGTCAGGATTTAGGAAATGATTAGAATTTGAGATAAGAAATGGAAGAATAATTAGGATAATGGTTCCACACTCAAAATCACATTTTTGAAAAGGGGCTTAATATTCCGATTTCATAATCAAATTTTCAAATTGAAAATCCAGCAATTTTTTTTTTATCAAGAGTGCATTGCCATTTATTCAATACAAACCCAAATAAATAGGTCAAATAAAAGTCCATTTCCCACTTGCAACCGATATGGGACTAAACAAAATATGAAGCAAACAATAAAGAATAATAAAACTCTCGACTCGATATGAATTAAAATACAGACTCCAGCTAACTAAAACCATGGCGCGACGCTTGACTGAAGCTCGACGCATAGCTGCAATTCGACACCTCTAGCGTTGATAAACATGTCGGTACTTCCTCTTCGAGCGTGCTGATGTTATGTCCTCATCATTCTCCCCAAGTGGAAGAGAACTCGACCATATCGAGCCAGTATTGGAAGAACACTCATAGTACTCTAATATGTCCAGATCAATCTGTTGTAACTCATTGCGATCCAGTCATGTGTCCTCAGCAGGTGACTTCTCATTTCAATGTACCATCGAGTTTCACCATCTCTATTAAAGATAATTTCATCATCTAAAATCTTATCAATCTTATCTGTTGTATTGTGATTAATATCTGGGAGTGTGAAAGTGGAGGTCTCTCGAAAAATAGCTCATGGGTAGGCTCATCAACCAATGGGTTACTGGGGTTAACGTCAAGACCCTTGTAATCAACCAAATCCTCAATATTGAAAGTGAGACTAATTTTAAAATCTTCAGGAAGATCAATACAAAAGCATTATCGTTTAATTTAGTTAAGATTTTGAATGGTCCAGCACTACGAGCATGCAACTTTTTAACAGTTCCTGAAGGAAATCGTTCCGGACGAATCCAGACCATCACAATGTCTCCAACATTGAAAGTTTTAAATTTCTTCCTAACGTCAGCTCGTAATTTATAGTCAACGTTGCTCTCTTCAGTCTTATCATTGATTTCTTTGTGCAAATCATGCATGTGTGTGACAAAAGAAGATGCATACTCTGAAACTATGTAGTGATCTTCCATAGGAATGAGGTCAACGGGTTGTCTAGGCCTAAAATCATACACTATCTCATGCGGACTCTTATATGTTGTCCTATCAACAGATGAATTATATGCAAACTCGGCAATAGACAACTTCAGATCCTAACTCCTAATATGCTCATCAACAAGGATACACAACATGTTTCCTAGACTTCTCTTGATAATTCTGGTTTGACCATCAGTCTGAGAGTGGAAAGCATTGGAGAACTTAAGCTTCTTGTCTAACCAAGGGTCTTCCAGAAATAACTAGTGAACTTAACATCGCTGTCGGAATAATAGTCTTAAGCAGACCGTGCAGTTTAACAACACCGTCGAAAAAGATCTTGGCTATTCTAGAGGCATCAAAGGTGCGAGAGCAAGGCAAAAGTGAGCCGTTTTAGAAATACGGTCCATGACAACTAGGACTGAATCGTGTTTTCTAAGGGTCTTTGAGAGTCCTTACACGAAGTCCATACTAACATCCTGCCATAGGCAATTTTAGATCGGTAATGGAGTGTACAAACAAGTATTTTTCCTACATGATCGGCAACATCATATTTCAATCCTGGCCAATAAAATCGATACTCAATGGCTTCTACGGTCTTTTCATTCTCGAAATACCCAGCGAGACCACCAGCATGCAATTCTCAAAAAGAAATTCCCTAAGAGAGATTCTTAGATACATAACTTCCGGCCTAGAAAAAGATATCCGTCATGTAGGGTATAACCATCAACTTCTCGAGTCAATCCATCTGTCATTATGGCGTATATGTCGCAAAAATCAGGACACGACTCGTACTTGGTCTTTATTTTCTCAAAGTTGTTTCCCACCGTGGACATTTTTTGATCAAGATAAAAATACAGCGGTTAAGGGTATCAACGACTTTGTTTTTCTACTCCCGCTTTGTGACGTAAAGTGAATGTGTAATCTTGAAAGAACTCAATCCATCGTTCATGTCGCGCGTTTAGCTTCTTTTGGAGTAGATATACTTTAGGGCCTCGTGATCATAGAAGAGAATGAACTCTTGCGGCAGAAGATAATGTCGCCAATAATGAAGTGCCTGAATCACCACGTAGAATTTCTTATCGTAGATGGAGGATCGTTGTCGAGCATCATTCAACTTCTCACTGAAGTAAACAACTGGATGACCTTCTTGAGCGAGGACTCCGCCTATTCCAGTTCCTAATGCATCACATGTCACTTCAAAGACTTTAGAAAAATCAAAAAGACACATGACAAGAGTGATAACCATTCTCTTCTTGAACTCAACAAATGCTTTCGCGACAAAGCGAGACCAACTAAATTCACCCTTCTTCAAGCAGTCGGTGATTGGGATCATGATAGTGCTAAACCCTTTGATGAACCGACGATAGAAGGTAGCGAGCCTGTGAAAACTTCTCATATCACAGATGATCTTAACCTCAAGCTATTCCTCAACGGCTCTAATCTTCTCAAAATCCGTAGAAATTACATCAGCAAAGATCACAAATCCGAGGAATTGAACTTGTGTAGAGAGAAAGGTGTACTTCTTAGGATTGGTGTATAATTCTTCCTTTCTCAATACAAAACAGACTAGACTTACGCATATGGTCTAGGTGTTGCTCGTGAGATTGACTGTAGATGAAGATGTCGTCAAAATAAACTACCAAGAATTTGCCCATAAAAGGATGTAGCACTAGCGTCATCACTCTCATGAAAGTACTTGGTGCATTGGTCAATCTAAAAGGCATGACCATTCACTCATACAATCCGTCCTTCATTTCGAAGACAGTCTTCCATTCATCTCGGGACGGATGCGAATTTGGTAATAAACACTTTTTATTTTGGAGAAAATAGTGACACTAGACATCATATCCAACATATCGTCTAGTCTAGGAATGAAAAAACAGTAATTGTTATCTTCTTGATGGCACGACTATTCACGCACATACGCCAAGATCTATTTTTTTCGTCAGCAAGGCAGGAACCGCGCAAGGACTCATGCTTTTTTGTATGAAGCCCTTTTTAAACAGTTCATCAACTTGCCTTTTGAGTTTGATTTGTTCGGTAGGATTTATCCTATAGTATGACAAGTTGGGAAGACTAACTCCTAGGACTAAGTGTTGGATGTCACACATCAGAGGAAGCTTGTCCGGGAGATCTTTAGGAAACATATCAGCGAATTCCGCAATCACTAGGGTGACTTCATGAGGGATCAAAGTGTTCGATTCTTTGGTAAATTTCTTGGCTACGAGGATCACGAAGGGAGCGCCTTTCTCCATATCTTAACTAAAAACCCTTACGTAATCAAATTAATACTATTGTTTTTCTTCGCTGCAGCAGGCTTTGGTTCAGTTGGTTCAAGCTTAGGCTCACGAGGCAATAACTTGATCTTTTTCCCCTCATGCTCAAATTGACATATGTTTGATCGATTGTAGATGGTAACATCCTTATCATACAGCCATGGTAGTCTAAGGTTAACGTGACCCACATCCATAGTCACAACATCGCATCGGATTTTGTCCTTATAAAGATCGAAGTCAATC